>LIAE01007979.1:0-47761 GCA_002287525.1 Diploscapter pachys | reverse complement strand
TCCGCGTATTTTTGCGAACAGTCTATTCACCCGAATAATTTACTTAGCTTCTTCCCCTTCGTTTTTCATTTCTTTTTCGAGATATTTTCAACAAAACAGTCTTCTTTACTCCCCTTTTTCTCGTTTGAAAATGATCCCTTCTCCTTCGTTGTTTTCATCCTACTTCGTAGCTGATTTCTTTATTTCTGAATCCAAATATCGTAAGTTACAGAAATAGCAAATGCACTTTTTTGCAATGAAAAATAATGCTAAAATACGAATAGAACCGTAGTGAGAAAATTCAGTAATTTCAAAATGGTAGTAGTCCAAATTTAGGATTTAGAAAATTGATTCTTCCATTTCCTTTCGAAATTTTCGAAATCATTTTATTGGTATTCATAGACCTATTCAAGCTACATTTATTTCTCTATATATCATCTGATTTTGCAACATTTTATCTGCACATCGAGAAATTTAGTTTATTTCATTCATCTATTTCTTACGAACTTCGTTGAGTTTTATTTTGCACATTCACAGGATCAATCTGCTATTCTTCCAGGTCTTGTCAAAAATTTGAAAGATTAGGTTTGAATTTGTACGTCCTGATACTTCCGCCTAAAAGATTTTGAAAAAGTGACGTTACATGTCTTTTTATCCTGTCTAAGTTTTTCACCTCATGTATCATCAATTTCCATCATTTATTATTGCTGGTGCTCATTTTTATGTAGTGGATGAGAGCGAGTGAACGTTGCTGGAGAAACGCAGGTGGAGGGCGAAAATGAACCGAAGGGAAGAATAATCAAACTTGCGAGAAAAATGAAAGTGATGCAGCTGCTTGGAGATTCGAGACTTGGTCAATCATTCTTTCGATTTCCCACAATTCTTTTGATTCTCCCATTTCCTGCTCACTCGTCCCTTCGAGTTTGGTTTACCTTCCTTTCGTTTCTTTAGTCTCATATCTCGTAATCATAAAATCGTAAACGATAATGCCTTTTCTATGCTAGACACTAATCTTCCATTTTTTGATTTCATTATTTTTAGTTTATATGCAGATCTATGAATTTTAGTAATCTAGTGACTAATGGTATAAAGAATAGGTAAGTAATTTTATTCGTCATCTCATCGTTTCTTTAAATCGTCAATACAGAATTTAATGAAGCATAATAGTCGCGTCATTGAAATTTCTAATCCTTCTTTTTTGTGTAAGAAATTGAGAATAATTTCTAGCTTTACAAAAATCGGGCATTATTTTTGTACGTCTGCCATTGAATTGTAGGGGTATTTTCCCTCCGGCAAAAATGCCGCATTTCTAATTTAAAAAATGTGATGCGGGGAGAAAAGGGGAAAGGTATGACGTGTATCGCGAAATGGGAATAGACAAGATTACACAGGAAAATATGGAGAAAGGAACGCTTGTGTGAAAATAATCCATTCCCAAACAGAATCATCTCTTCACAATTAACAATGATGAATTCATGCGTTTGTCGGAGTTTTTCAAGGAGATTAACCTTTTTCTGTCAGTTCCTTTATCTTTGATTCCATTCTGCTATCATATTCTGAAAATATCGAATTGCTCAACTCATAGCTCCCACTTACTCACGGAATTCTATTTTTGCAAGATGTACTAATATTTTAAGCCTAAACGATAATAGTCTTTATTTAGTGATTATCATTTAGAGGATAATATTGTGAAGAATTCGGAATATTTGTGTAGTAGCGTTTTTTCTTTTCCAATCCCATTTTTTGTGTTCTGAAATCAAGTAAATTGAATCGGGAAGTCGTGCTGCTCTGACTTTCAACCTTATTTTTTCAGGCAGAAAACAGCCTGCCACATACTTCGAGCTTTTCTTATCCAACATTAGCCGCGTACAATATTATTTCATCGTAACAGAATGGCATTCATAGTTGAAAAAACTGACTATAATCCTTGTTGAATTTTGGAGCACAAATTAGAACTCTAAATAAATTATGGCAATTACTTCCATAACTTACTGTTACTTAGAATATGTTATCCTAGAAAAATCCTGGTAATGACTAGAAGCTATTTTCGTTCGTTTACTGATCTGCTTATTTTCATCTTGCATAACCAACTCACGCCGCTAAAATCTACTCAATTCTACGAATTTTAGTTTAGTTAGAAAAAATGATGATTGAATTTTCGAATCTTGACTCGAGGAATTGCATTTTCTTGATTTGCTTGAGGGAATCTAATTAAGATTAGTGGTTTTGATAAGATGATGCAGAATTGAAGCATCTGCCTTTGAGAAACAGGTCAATCAAGTGGCATTCATTTGATTTGAAATCTGCTCATTTCAAATTCATCATTCAACTCGTACCTAAATTGCCGCATTCATCCTTGTCTCTGCACTTTTTCTCTCTCGATTTATCCCCCCTGCATTTGACTTCATTTTTTTGCTCGATTTTATGTTGTCGACGATATTCATCGTCTCGTTTCTGTCTATTTTTAATATTCCCTTGTCTAATTAATCCACAATCTCCAATGTACAAAGCTTATCACAAGTTTCTTCACCCGCTTTTGGCTGCAGGTAAAATGACCGAAGAGACGAATAATCACGAATCGAATGGGATCGTCGACAGACGGCAGTCGGGCGGGGTCAATAATTTCGATCCGTCGGAAGCCGATGAAAAGGTATTTGGGGAATTCAATTGCTTTATGCAAATAACATTTTGCTTGGCTCAAAGAATGAATCACTTTATATTGGTCACTTTTTCATTCTTGCTTGTCTAAAAATGTTCTTTTCACCAAGTAATTGAAATTTGACAGGGTTTTTCATAAAAAAAAACAATATAATTTCTAAAGATAATGTGGTTTGTTACTTTGCTATGAATACTACGCCCATTTTTCTAAAAAATATTCGATGCAAACCGTAATCTCAGTTCAATTAAATTGGGACTTTAATTTATGGACAAATTTGCCTCTGAAAAGTGCGGCTCAATCGATACTTCATGGCCCATAATTCGCATGAAAAACGCTCGCTAATAGCTAATTGCTTTTCCGACCAGCTTGTGAGACAGGTGGAGTTAGAGTAACTAAAAGGGAGGATATTTGCAGTCCTGAGAAAGTCAACCAACAAAATAGCTGCATGAAAAATATAGCATAAAGTGCACTTATGGAAATCGGCAAATTAAAGTTGAAAATTTAGGTTAGGGAAATATTGGTACTTCCGAATGACAAACACTTCACAATACATGAAACTGCAAATGAACAAATCCGAAGTTTTACGCAATTCGTCGAAGCTAAATTGGCAGAATATAAAGAGGTTAATTTCACTATTTGTTAAAACTAAATCATTCGAATTGAAGGGTAACTATTTTGGGAACCTCTAGAAATTACTATAAAGCTCACCCATTTTATTTAGGTAGTGAGCACAAACTCACCCGCTGTATTCGCTGTGAATTACATTCAAAATCGATTTATTTCCTCGGATTTCTGCCTCGAAATAGCTAAGCTTTTCGAGCTGTTGGAAGCGAAAACTCGGGCAGAATTCAACAGAGCGTTGGAGAATATGAAGACTGATATCGAATCGGGTAAGTTTCCAAGAAGCATTTTCAGGAAATGAATAATTTAGAACCGCTTGTTGTGCAATTGGAAGATTTATTGAAGCAATGGAATGAATTCATAGAGAGCATCGACAAGGAATTGGATGCAAAATTGGGACCAATTAGCACTAAATCTGATGATGGTAACTTTTATCAAAAACCATCTCTTCATGTACTCGGTTAAATTATCTCCATTTAGATGAAGAAATACCTGAACTGGGTGTGCAATCTAAGACGATTTCATATTACGTGCGAAACAGTGGATACGATATGATTTTAGTCGTAGTCGTTCAGTAAGCTTGGTTGATATTTTTGCTATTTCTCTCATTGATACTTCAGAAGTTTCACATCGGCAGAAGCTAATGACCATATCCTGAGTTTGTACAACAAAATTAATATTTTCCATGAGTTGGGTTGTGACGTATTTCTATTGACGAAAGGACCCCCAATTGGATCAAGAGGTTGAAATTTTCTTCTACGAGTTTAAACAAATATTTCCTTCTTATAGTGGATACTTTTAGGCGGTTCATACATCAAATTGGTTGGTATTCCTTTCAAAAAGTTGTACGATGAAGAAGAAGCAGTGAAGGAATTGAAAGCTCACAGGCGATCTGCAACCAAATTGGCATCATGGAATGCACTTTTCAAGGTGAATTGATATTATCGCGAATGAAGAAGGTATAATGATCGAATGATTCAGTCAGTGGAGTTGAATATGGGCGAGGAAACAAGACCTCCTTCCAAAGACAAAGACAGAAGAGCTTCAAATCTGTCTGAAGATACGATGTACATTGGACAGAAGGTAAACGTCATACTTTTTAGTAACTAAGCAATTTCATCATGATCATTTATTCGATAATTTTATTATCAATCATAGGTGAATCGGAAATTTTTAGGCAGGAACAATTTTGGTGGATCGAAAGGGGAACATTCTGTACAAGTTCATAGAGGAATGCAACAATTCATGGCCGAAAGTTGATGAAATTATTGATGAGGTTAGATTTTTTATCGTGAATGATTTATTTGATTTTCGATAAATTTGATGAAAATAAATTCCTAGAAATTTAGGTGAAGAAAGCACCTTCATCTTCTTCTGGAAAATCAACGAATGGAAATGGGCCCAATATTTCGAAGGTCAATTCAGAAGTTTCTGCAGATGGAGGTGACAACGAGAAGGAGAAACAATGCTGTGTGATTCTATGAAGACGAATAAAAGTTACTATTCCAGTACAATAATAAAATATTCTAAATGCTATTTATGGCAAGAAGCTCACAAAACACAATGGTTTTTAAAATTTTTTTGGATATAAATAAATACTATATTATATAGGTATAATCAACTAAGTTGTTATTTTATATTCGCAATTTGAATTATTCAGCTTGACTGATTCACTATTTGTCATTTTCGACTTTGAAAATAATTTAAAAATACCCTCGCGTGACATCAAAATACCTGAATGTACATAATCTTCGTAAGAAAAGCTCTAAAGTCATGAAATAAAACAAAAGGAGAACTAAAATGGCATGCTCTTTGAGTGAGTCAGCGACAGCACATTTGGCATTGGGGCCATGGGCGTTCGCGCTCCGAGATTTTCCATGGCAGAATGAATTCGGAAATGCAGCTTGTTTTCCATTGGATAGCCACTGAATTGCCGAGCCTTAGCCAGCAAAGCTTCGGCTTCTTCTCTCATTCCGTAAGCTATCCGAATTTGAGCCAACTCAAATGTTGCATTCGGTGGGAGATAGGTGAATTGGGTGGGTCTAAAATCAAGCGTTTTAAGGGGTTGGCAACATGCAATTAACTGCTAATAAAGAAGATGGACAATTTGGAAAAGTAGCTGCATCGCAATATCGCTACAAGCGAAATAGAATAAAGATTGGTTGGTTGGTGAAGTAGGATTCTTTTTCCATATTACTTCGTATGAAACGATGCAACAACTATAGCAACTACTTTTCCGGATTGGTAGAAAAATGAAATTTTTCTCACATTTGTATGAGCTTCTGAAAACAATCCTCAGCTTCAACATACTTGTGCAGCTTTTGAAGACAAACTCCTTTCAACAGTAAATACAGAGATTCATCATCGACATCTAAGCATTCAAATATGAAATCTTTTTTTTTTTTTTAAATTCCCTACCATGCTTATTCCCCTCTGTTTTCCAGACATGCTCAATGTCTTTCAATATCGGTTCTATCAAATTCGCGTTCTGGCCGATAATGTCAAACCCGTTCCAGAAATAGACGAATTCCTAAAATCTTCATAATGAAACGATGAAGCAGCTGAAATTCTTACATAATGGGCGAATAATAGTGATCCAGTGGATAGGAATCTCTTGGCTCTTCTAGCGCAGAATTTTTCGATCGGAACCGATTTTCCAGCGATCCTCATTCGACATGCATCTACTTTTCTGAAAATTCATTTGTTTGAAGCTTTTCATGATTTTTCTAACCTAGCCAAAGCTGCAATAGTTTCCTTCCTCTTATTCTCTTCCACGCTTGTGTCTGCAGCGAAAAATATGCACATCTGAAGATCATGAACATAGTAAGTTAAAGGTAACAAAAATAAAAATGGTTTGAATGAGAAAATGATTATTTTACCAGATAAATGTAAACACATCGGCTCCACTTGGACTCTTTGTACAGTAATCTAGCATAATTCGCCGATTTAGTCCAGTCTCTATTGTAGGCATGAGCAAATCTAAAATTTATGTAATTTCGCACTTTAGAAATTCCCTTTCTTCTAGAATAACTGCTAAAACTCACAGTAATTCCCAATAGCAAATGTGATGAAATTGGAGGTAGACATTCTGAGAATTGACAGATTTGTTGAAGAAGCAGATGGCCGAATCGACTTGCGACATTATCAGCACAAGACGAGCTCGAAGGAATAATATTATGGCTCCCTAAAAACCAAAACAAATATTTACTTCATTGAAAGCTTCGTACATTTGGATATTTATGCATTAGAGCCGGCATCATTTGGTGGCAAACTCTTAGATCTAAAACATTCATTAATTTGCTTTCAATTTTTATGCGAACGTGAACATTATTAATCAAATCAAATTGCAGTTATTTGACCATAGATCAACCCTTTATCATGGTATTTCAAACGATTCATCTTTAAAAATGATCATATCTTATCATATGCAAGTTAAATTAAATACCTGGTTGTCCCGATCCGAATAAGAAACATGCGATTAGATGCCAAGCAAGAAGAGTCATCATAGCTAGTGGAGAGCACAGAGTGTCAGTCATCGAGGCACACGTGTGCAAATCCACCATACCCGTTGTCTAAAAGTTCAGTTAATTTCCTAAATTCGATTTGTTTTTTCAAATCTCACCTTGTCCCCAGAAAATCCAACGACAGCGAGAAGTCTCAGAACTTTCGAAGGCAAAGTGGATAGTCCCAAGTTGAACATTCCATTTCCCATTCTGACCCCGCTTTCGAATTGTCTCCTCACCATCGGATTTCGACCCTTCCATACTGTATCGTCGTTCAGCACTTTTTCGCAGTATCTGAATCGAAACATAAAATAGTAGTTAGGTGAAGGAAATATAGCCAAGACTAAATTTCGAACCCAACTGCAAGAATGTCGATGAAAAATTTTTACTTGATTTTTCCTTCAAATTTTGAATGAGCTTTGGCTTTCAGAGAAGAAAAATATAAACTCCCATACTTGTACGTCTGATAACAGGTCCGAATTCGAAAAGCACCTCGAACAAAACTCGTGAGACTTTCATCGTGGAAGAATGACAGAACGGCACGAATCAGAAGCACTTCTGCGTAGCACAATTCTGCATGTAGTTCTTCTAAAAGAGGCATTTTTCTTACAATTCGCCTATTCTATGTCCACCATCTGTCATCAATTTCTGTCGCATGTTGAAAATCGATTCTGAGAGACTAAGCTTTTGCCTCTTGGATTCAATGACAGTGCAGGCTCGTTTGCACATTTCCATCGCTACTTCCATGTCTGTCTATATAAATTGGGATTTTTAGAGGAGAAAAAGGATAATTTACTTTGTTACAAGTCATCATGGCTTTGATAAAAAGAATCGTTGAATATCCGAGAGCGTGGTACATACTTCTGTCAGCTCTGAAAAGAATAGCGAATTAGGACATGCAAGGTTTTTGAAACGATTACAAAACAGCCATCCGTTCCTCAGCCAATTCGAATTTGTTATTCATGAACAAATTCAGAGTGATCGTCGTTTCCTTGATTGTGTCAAGCAGATCAAGTGAGTTGCTGCTAAAATATTTACATCAGTGTATTTCTTGTTTCCTGCTCTATATTTTTTTCTAAAATTACAACACATCTTTCAATCTGAAAAAACTACAATTTTTCTGTCGGAATTTCGAAATTTCTAATGAATAACATCGCACTCAGGTTGTAAAACTTTAAATTTAAAGTTTACAATCCTCGAAAAGCGTAATGTATGACAAATAGTCTAAAATCAGGAGATGAAAATTTTCTCACTCCCACAATCAGGAAAAATATATGGAATTTGAAAAAAGTCAGAAAACTAACTACGTAAACGTTTCCGGTGCATCCGTGTACTCCAATTCACTATCATTTGTCAATCGACTCCAAGCTCGATTCCGGTTTTCTGTCATTTCGAATGGCGAATTAGGTTAATACTGAAATAAAATTCCAATTTAATGAGCGCAAATTAAACATGGAACAACATGAGATAAGAAAGCAAATTTCTGCAATAAAATCTCGAGGATAATTGTCATGGCAACTGTTGAAGAATGAAAAGAAAATGCAATGAAATGAATTTAAGGTGAAAATGATATGCCTACACAAATTGAATAGCGTAAAAAGGTATCATTAATTCAGGCTCAATGACTATGAGTTTAATTTCTGACAAGTTCGAATAGACACTTTTCAAATTTAAATTCAATATCGCCAACTATCACATGTTTAGTCTTTTCCATGATATTGCTCTCTCGTCTATCAGACTACTCGTTGTTTCGGTATTTGCATAGCAAGAATTGTTCTATATTATCGATCAGCACAGCACAATTTCACACCTATTAAAGATAATACTCGTTCGCATTGCTTTAGAAAAGAACAACAACAAACAACAATGTTTATGAATTATTTGCAAAAGTTAATCTACTTCTAAATCATATTTAGCGGCGAATAAAATAATTTAATTGATAAATCAACCCTAGAATGTTCTATATAGTCCCATAAAATAAAATTTAATGATGAAATTATTCATCGATTTTATAAGGAACTGAATGAATAAATCAAACGAGCTCTGAGCACTTCTGTTTGCAAAAAATCAAAGATATAAATGGGAAGAGTCATTTGTTTCAGTCTACATGCTTCCCCCTTTCTATTCATTCTTCTCCGTCTTTCCTTATCAGAATTCTCTAACCATTAACAAACTCACGAGAGCCCAACTCAATGCCGTCATTCATCGTCTCAGACAGGTATATTTGCGAAATATTTCGAGAATTTCAAAATAGCAATTATCGATATTCTGTTCACTACAATAAGAAAAAAAACTGCAATCTGAGATCAGACTTGGGACTTTTTCTGAAATTTGGCCACCGCAACCGCAATTGCGGTGGAAAAGTCCCTAGTCTGTCTGAGATATGGAAAATGATAGATCAGAAACTAATTACACGCCTTCTCCCACAATTGTCATTCAGATTCTAATAATCAACTGATAATCATAATCCTAGAATTAGAGGTTACTAACCAAAACACAAATGTTTCGAAGAAGAAACACTAATCTTCAACCATAAAAAATATAGAATTTTAAAATCAAATCGATTTCAAATCTATTACAGTATTCATACTTTGCTTTTATCGCCTGAGCAAGCGTTTCATTAAATTGATTTATTCAAGTAGAAATACTTTATTTTCTATTGAGAAGAAAATCGATGGGTTTGTTTGTATCTGAGATTGCATGGAATTGTCAAATTAACCGCGAGTGCGCCTGAAAATAATCAATATCAAGTCCAAAATGGTCTTTTATCTATACCTTTCAATAAAACAGTTGCTCTTCATTAAAGCTCACCTCCAGGTCGTGATCTATACAGAGTGCGGAGAAATTATGGGAGCACTTATTATTTGCTGCCAGATGCATATAATTTGGCACCAACTATCCCAAATAATTTTTATAGAATCTTTGGGGCTCACAGATCATAAATTCATAAGAAAACTTTTATAAATGTGAAGTATGAATTTTTTGAGGGCCATGATGACATATGATTGTTAAAGGTCCATAAGGCACGCTGTATAACTGGAGCGAAAAAGCCAAATATGGACATATAGTAAGCAAAATTAAAATTTGTTTCATCCCTAAGACAGCTTGATTCACCAAGCATAAAAGACTTTTTTCAAAAATTTTTCTCTCAGCTTATAAAAATATTTTCTAAAGACATTTCTAATGTAATTATGTCGCATAATGCTAAAATCAATTTAGAAAACTATCCCAAGTTACCTGAGCTTATAGTTCGCTAGTAATTAGCACACGAATAAGTGCTTCAGTTGAGTTCTGTCTGACCCCGGAAGGCTGTAGAGGAGTTAATGCTGTGTGTAAGGAAAGCGACGAGTATTGATGAGCACGAAAACGTTTATTAATAACAGTTTGAGGGTATTTATAGAGATCAGGGGTGAGACATCTAAGGATAGATATGCAATTATTGTGGAGTGAGATTATCGTATACAATTCATACCCTAACTGGATGCTTGATTCCATCAAATCATGATCTTGCTAGTGTGCAATTTGAAGACTCATTGCCATAACCCTATTGCGGAAGGTCATTCTCTCGATTTACCGCTTGGAGTGAATGCAGCGAGCAGAGCAGCAGCAAAGAGGGCTCGAATCGACCAGAAGAAAGGAAGATTCCGCATTTCTGGCGAACTGCTGAAGTGGTAATGAGGAGAGGGAGAATGAAAGAAGGAGAAATATGATGCATACTAACTTCAGCATATGAATGAAAGTTGTTCAAATGTTCGATTTGCAATTTTGTTAGACTCTAGAATGTCCTAAAAGTTATTATTTGCACATCCTCTAGGAAATCTTCTGATAAATGTTGTCATTTTGTTAAATTTTCTCATAATTTAAACTCAACCTAACCAATCTCTAACTATAAAACCAAATTGATGAAGTTTTGTCTGCTAGATTTCGATAAAAAGTTAGTTCTCTAAAGCACTTTATTCCCTCTTCAAATATCACAAATTGCAATGAAGATACCAAAGTGAAAAATGAAAACAACAATTATGCACAAACAACGCAACAAATACATATTATTCTACTACAAAACTACTAGAAATTCAAATATAATGGCGCAAAATAAAGAATGAATACTGTTGATTACGAAAATTTATGATAAAATATTGTGGGAAATCCCCAGTATTCAGATATCACAAATACCCTTATTCTTCTGTCAAAAGACAAGGTTGATGCTGATTAATGATGATCCGAATATAAATCGTAGTTATTTAGCATCTATTTTTGGTACACGAACGAGAGAAATATTCGGGTTTTCATACAAATAAACATAGTTAATTCTGACTAGTTAGATTTCTTATCCCCCACTTCACTCGTGCAGTTTCCATTTCCATTTACAATAACTGTTTTCTTCTCGTCGAAGATCAGAATCTGTCCGGCTTGAGCCAAGGAGCAAAGACAGACGAAAGAGGCCAGGGCAAATGAAGTCAGGGCTGCTTCCGAGATATACAGACCGTACGCGAATATGGACAGCAGACGGAAACTCTCAAATGGAAGGGCGAACCAGCTGAAAATATGACAAAATTACGTCTTATATTCTAGATTTTATAAACACAAACAAATATGAAGATATGATAGATATAATTTTAGTTAGAAGAGCATTGTTTAGTAAGATAGTTGATACAAAGTTACGATTTTCATGTGACTTTGGCAAATTCTATTTTAAAGACTATTGAATATCAATTGCTATTTTATTTTGAATTTCAAAATTCCCATTTCGGCTTAATCCTGCTTATCTATAACTCAAGTTTTAGCAAGTTGAGGAAAATGATCCGTCTGATAAGACTTTCATCTCATCTGATATTATCTAATGAAGATAATATGTGTCTTCTTGCAAAAGCTACTTTAGCATTCATATAATTTTCCGATTCTAGAATACTTGTGTGTACTGCGCGTTGGGAATAAAAACAATGCAAAACTGTAGTTCCCATCTGATTGTTTGATTGATTTATCTTGTTTCTGGTTGATTTTTGATAGGAAATCATCACCTCGGCACCTCGCTGACATAGTTGGGTTGAAACGCGAAGACGCAACGACACAGTTAACTGTGGGGAGACCAAAAATAGACAGCATCAGGGAAAAGGGGAAATAGTCATCAAAAATGACAACACAAAAACGCGAAAAGTTAGCATGTGATTGATTGGAGATGCGCTAATTCACATTCACAACTCACATCTAATCATCTAATTCAATGGCGTAATCACTCTCTCTCTCTCATTCTCGATGTAGTACACAGTCAATTGATTCCAGTTCAGTATCAAAAATAAATAATGGTTTGACTTGTTACTATGTTTTGTTGCGCTCACGAAAAAGAGCTTTCGGTTGTTAGATGAATTTGGAGCTTTCTCTTTTCCTAGTATTATTTTAGCCTAGTAAACAGACTATTATCAAATAGCAGATTCAGGGTCATGAAAAATGCGATTTTGAGAACTATAGAAAAAAGTCTCTTATTAAAGATTATCCAAGGACTTCAATTTAAAGTGCTCCCTTACCGACAATCGAAGAAGTATCCATACATCTGGAATGAGATGATGAAGAACGAGCAGTAGACGAACAGATCCTCCCAGGTGGTCGATGCGGAACGCAACTCGTTGAATTTGATGAAAGCAGCGATCAGAAGGAGGAAGTGGATCAAGAGATAGACGCGCAGCCACAGGCGGCAGGGACGGTCGTATTTCGAGATGGGACCTTTTACCTGAAAGTTTCAAACATCGTCAAAAGAAAATCAGTTTATCGTTACATTATGACTCAAATAGAGATATTCTAGATAACAGAATCTTCTATTTTTTCAATTTCAATAACTTGGTTTTTTTCTATAAAGATACAGAGGTTTTGATGTCAGTTTTACTAATTTCACTATAATCTTGTCAAAATCGAAAATCAATTAGCTCCTTCGAATTCTTATCGATAAGTATTTGATGATAGAAAATGGCGAGTGACGTTTCTATCGTATTATTTTCACTATAGTTTCCCCGTACATACCTCAGGAATTCCTTCTTCGCTGTCATCGACGCATTTCCAGAAGAAGAACCAGTGCGTTTTCGTGCCTGGGAAGTAGCCTGGCGGGCCGAAAATGGCACGAAGCTGAAGTTAATCATGGATTTCCCGAATTTTTCCATGAGCAATTTCCTTGACAGATCTTATCAAACGCGTTCTTCCCCATTTAACATTCTAGCGAGCACTCTAGTGTATTATTGCACTAACCTTTTCCTTCCATCCTACAAACACTTCCTTGCCATTGGCGTCTTTCATGCGCGGCTTATCGAAGCCAATCGCTTTAAACTCGAAGAACTGAAAGTGGAATAATGAAAGGATCAACTTCAATCTTCAATATGCAATGCATGTGTGATGGGTGCACTTGTGAATTTTTGTGGTCGGTGCTCATATCACCATATCACTGTCTTCTTATCGTTTTATTTCTTTTCCCGTTTCCGTTTTTCCTAATTTATCAGTTCGTATTTCGTACAAAAATCAACTAGCTAAACAGAGAGAGCGAGTGTCAGGCAGCTAATTTCGAAGTGAAAGACGATCACTCCGGACTATGAACTACACAAATCGAGTACGAATTAGGGGAATGGGAGAAGGGAACAATTCATGAGATTTCTAATTTCTAATTGAGAGAAAAGAAAAAATCATTCGATGAGAAGAGAGGGGGAAAAACAACTAGAGTCTTCTGTAGATTGTCTCTTTCTCTGCATTCTCTAATTTGTCCATACTATTCCCCTAATTGCATTGTATCACCCCTTGAATGATAGTTCTGCATCAGCAAAGAGCGACTTCGTCATCACCCACTTCCATCGGAAAGAACCATTCCGACCTCGATTTTTATAAACTGCGCTGTCTGCTTCTCTCCACCCTCTCATTCCAATGATATCTCTCGTTTCCTACTGTCACAGTCGCAGAAAAACGGAAACTAAAGGAAAAAAGCGAAACCAAAGAAAAAACGACAGATTCAAGCAATTAAATGATTTTTTCGCTCGTCTAATAAAAATTATTGAAATGGTGTGGAAGAAGGGGATATCAAATTGCGTAAAGAAAAATATGAGATAAAAGAAATTTCGATATAAGAGAAGTCGCATAAAGACGATGAAGACCACAAGACTAGTTTCTTCACCTTCTCATGTGGGTTAAACATAGCATGCCTTATTTTTAGTCCTCGATTGCCAAAGACCGATGAATTGAGACAAAATAGGTGACGGGAAATTCTATTTTCAGAAACCAGCAAGTTGTTTATTTTCAAATTGAAGGTATTTTTAAGACGTCAGGAAGAGTGGTCTTGATCCCAGTTAGGGCATTAAAGTGTGATAATCTCATTACACAGTAATTGCATATCTATCCTTAGATATCTCACCCCGATCTCTATAAATACCCTCAAAATGTTATTAATAAACGTTTTCGTGCTCATCAATACTCGTCGATTCCTTACACACAGCATTCACTCCTCTACAGCCTTCCGGGGTCAGACAGAACTCAACTATCCCCAACTCAAAATTACACAAAACATTGTCATATTTAAGTTTGCGTGTCATTTATATCTCAATTGATCGTCCTTTGATGATGAGAATGATGCTTCAGAATTATTAGCTACACTCGAATATTCTAGCTTTGTGGAAAAGTTCTAAATTACCTGACAATAAAGGTGGTCGAAAGAGGCCACAGGCGTCACCAATCCATATGCAATTTGCTCATCAGGTCGTTCAGCTGCATAAGTGCCGAACAGTCTGTCCCAGATGATGAGTGTGCCTCCGTAGTTTCTGTCGATGCAGTAGGGATTCCTGCCGTGATGGACTCGATGCGCAGAGGGAGTGTTTAGGAAATATTCCAGTGGACCGAGAGGGGGTATCACCTGCAATTATTAGCATTTCTAGATAACATCATGATATAACTTTTTAAGTTAATGCGATTAACTTCTTTCATTACTTTTCTATAGGAAGAACCGAACAATTTGGTCCGGATTAATGGAAACATTTTGTCCTTGTATTTACAGTAACTTGAAAACCTCGAGTTCTCAAGCCATGCGAAATAGTGTGAGAAAGGAATATTTTCCTTGCCATTCCTCATCCTATTTTGCATAGCCTGAGATTTCCAAATAGTCATATTTACTTTTTTCAAAAATCATTTGTTTAAAGAATGTAAAGTATTATTATTATCAAACCATAATAATAAATAAGCTAAAATTAGGATAAAAATTTTATTTCGCCATTTTAGAACCTAGGGAAATTAAAAATTAGTGAAAACTCAAACTTTTATCACTGACTCTAATTTAAACTTCGTCAAATTTCTTATCGTAAATTTGCAAATTATGAAAATTCTCGTGATTCATTAAATTTCTCGAAATTTTCGCTTCATAAAGCCTCGAATTAAGTTATCATATTATCAGTTCAAAATTCAATTTATCTCAAACTAATCTCAAGTCTAGATTAATGTAATGCAAAATCTCTGTCAGAATAATTTTTTGTTATTATCTAAAAAATTCTGCATTATGCATCTTCGACTCACTACACAATGTAGTCAGAAACAACGTCACGTGCAATTTGAAATGAAAGATAACATCCATATCTGACTCAAAAATTTGACATACTTTATACCTAGACCAATTTTTAGAGAAAAATAATGAAAATCCGCTTCTTTGGAAGCTAAATAAAAACTTCGATTTTAGTCTTTTCAGAATTTTTTTTTTCTAATTTTTTATATCCAACGAAACTTGCTTACGCTAGCAGATCAGAAAATTAATGCGATAAATAAATGACGAGACTAATTCGATTGTCTGCGTCTTCTACGTTACCGTAATACTTTATAGAAAGCTGACCTCTGTATGAATCCAGAACTGATACAGAACGTTAAAGTACTGGTGGACGATGAAGACGTTGGGAGGAATGAAGGGACACCACATAATGTCGAAGATCCATGTTGAAAGGTCCTAAAACTATTTCACCTTAGATATTTTGTGCAGAAATATCCTATTTTTCCCAGTTATATGAACCTGCAACAAAGAAAATAACTTCAACGAAGTCAGCATTAAAAGTGATTTCACTGGAACGAATTCGTGATTTATGGGTTATTGCAGATTTCTTTAAATAATCGATAAAATGACCTTTCGCCACGCAAAACTGCGAACTCAAGATAGAACTTTGAGAAGTGTTAACCTTGATAAAATTGGTCTTTCCTTATCTTTGCAAAAATACAGTATGTTTGATCTTCAATCAGAATTAGTAATTTTTCAGTTTCAGATGTCAAATTTCTCACCTGCAGTGCTCCCTGTCGAAGGGCCGTACTGAGATTGTAGTACTCCGAGGAGTGGTGCATCTGATGAAAACTCCAGAACACACCCCCTTCTAAATATGATTGCTAATCAACAAGATAATTTTACTAGACTGAACTGAAAATTCTGACACAAATCATGATTCTATGTTTTTCTTCCATCCAATAAATAAACTTCTATCGGAAAGGCTGTTGTATTATTCACCATTTTGTAGCAAATAATATAGAAAAGAAGGTGAGGGCAGAGTGAAATAATACAACAAGCCAAATCGCGAAATCGATGATAAAACCTTATCAGTTTTCATTTATCATCAGTGTAATTATGTCGCTAAAATTTCAAACGGGTTCAGAAAGAGGATGAATAAATTAATAAGAATGAGTATGTCATATCTTTAAAATCAGCTAATTATAAGAATCACCGTGAATGAATCGATGAGCCAGATAATATGCGAGGTCCTTTGCGAGGAAGCACAGCAGCCATGTCGTCGTGCTGCTTGGATCCAAATGGAGAATGTTGATTTGGGGATGCAAGCTGACATACAATGCGGCTGATATCGATTTGCCTGCATATCTGCAATCGACAATTAATCATTTCATCATTTCCACCCCACAAAGGAGTGTGCGAAAATTTTAGTCTCATT
Organism: Diploscapter pachys; assembly: GCA_002287525.1. Taxonomy (NCBI): domain Eukaryota; kingdom Metazoa; phylum Nematoda; class Chromadorea; order Rhabditida; family Rhabditidae; genus Diploscapter; species Diploscapter pachys. Next base: position 31,067 of record LIAE01007979.1, on the reverse strand, counting down.
TTCGTTTTTGAAATCTCAGAATTCACTTTCGTGCACCCCCTGCACCTCACAATAATCATTCGGGACTTATGCTTACTTTGACAGCACAGAAAACATCCCCGCATTAATTGAAGTGATCGTATCGTTGAATGCATATTTTCGCTCATCCAAGAACAAATATTCAATAATGACCAGTAATAACATAGAAGGGGTTGCCTGAATACTATCATTTTATCCGATATTTACAAATCTTACTCATTATTATCACTTCAGTGCCTGAAACCTAGATTGAGTAATAATTTTTACAACTTGTGCCTCTAGAGCAATCCTTTATCAAAGGATGAAAATATTGTTTTCAGGTACTAAATTGACAAACTTGATTTCTTTCTTCTGACTTACTAGATCTGTGAAATTGGGTATGAGATCAATGTTGGAATATGTGGTTTCAGCTGGAGTGACTCCATAGAAGAGATACCGAATGTTGGCGGGATCCCATCGACTGTGATTCATCTCTGACTGACTGTGCGTTGAGGAATGCAACTCGAATCTCGTCTGCAATCAGAGCTTATATAATCGAGAGCTGGTCAACACGGCAAGTGGTTAATGGGACTGCAGGGATGCACTACTGATTGTCCTGGTTGTTTGATTCCCCTTCTTATCTACAAGAAAAAAGAAGGGAGGCAAAAGTTAGGGCCTTCGTGCAGAAGACGGAAAGGGGAGGATCCCTGACGAGAGAGGATGGAAAATGGCGAAGGCGCAGAGATGCAGAGAGAGGGGGAAGAGAGACAGAGAAGCAGAAAAATGACGGACTAGAGTTTAGTTGTGATAGAATACAACAGCCCGGGCAATTCAATGCAGGTGTATCGTATGAGATAGGGGAGGCAAGGTAATAGGGGAACGGTACTCATTGGTCCTCTCCCTAGACTAGAGCCTATTCCTATTTGCTAGGCTACGCAAACCACAGCTTCATATTATTTTCCATTTCCCCGCTTATCTGTTTACAGGTCTACTGTAATTCATTCATTCATTCAACAAAACCTGCTTAGTTCGTAACAGAAAACTCTCAATTGACGGCGACGATGTAGAGTTTGGCGAGAATCGGAAAGGACATTAGTGAAGAAGAGGCGGTTTTGTTCGGTTCTTTCAGGTCATTCAAGCAATTTTTGAAATTGTTTTCTTCTTATGTTGCTGAGCAATTTATCTATTTTTCTCGCTGATGCGATTACTTGATAGTTAAGAGAGAAATCAACAAATCAAAACTACACTCCTCATTTTGTGACTAGATTTCTTTCCAGAAAACAACTCTTTCTGAATTTATTACTTATGCTTGAGAAATTATAAAATACCTGTAACATGTAATCTGTATAGTTGTTCATGTTTCGTCAGATTATTCGGGGATTTTGATGATTTTTGAGACATTATTTTGGTGGGACTCACTTTTATAATAATCTAGTGAGAAGATGGAATCAAAAACCAGAATCATAATCGTGGTGAATAATAAGAAAGTTTTGCATGGAAATGAAGAGAAGCGCCTGCAAACGCAGAGAGAAGGCAGGAGGCAGTAACCGTTTCGGCCTAGATTGTCGTCAAAACCAAAAAGAACCGACTAATAAAAATTAATGATAAGGAATGAAAACGGGTCAGAAAAAGATAAGAAGTAAAGTGAAACAAGAAAGGAGTAGAGCTGCTGCCTGCGTGAATAGATGAAGGCGTGATGAAATTAATAGCCAACTTTTAACTGCTAAACTCCTAATTATTACCTCTTGAATTTGATTTTTTGCAATGAAAAGCCGTGTGCATGTCACAATTTCAGCACAAACTCTTCATGCATTAATGAGAAAAAATCGTGTGAATTTCAATCGCATACTTCATGTCATAATTTAATTACCCGTTGAATTTGCAAATTGTATTAATTATGAAGCGGAAATGTGAGGTTTTCATAGCGCGATAGAGAAGAGTTTCAGAGGCTAATAGGTGACAGAACTCAGAGTACTTTGGTTCTGAATTCGTTTTTATCTTTGCAAATAAATCGCGTAAATCAAATGTGAATTTTGGAAAATCGGAAAGAGACTGACGTAGGTGCAAAAGGTTAGCACGTCAGCAGAGTAGAGTATCGTTGAAAACAATTAAATTTAATTATAGAAAGTAAAGATCGTTCTAATTTATTGGTTTTCAATAAGTTTGTAACATAATTGTTCACCAGCTGATGTATGATGCAGGGCTGTTCGGAATTCCGACTCCAAGGCCTGAAAACTTTTGACTCCGATTTCGATTCCGAATTTTTCAAAATCAAAAATCCGAACAGCCTAGTATGGTTGTAGTCCTTATATAATTTTAAAAATAGTTCCATTGGAATTCAATTTAGTCTGAAATAATAAATTGGACATCCTAAAGAAGGGAGCGAAATTATTAGATAGCACATAAATATTCTAGCTAGAGCACAACTCAAAGTACATCGTTTATGAAGTGGCTATAATGGAGCGCTATTTTATTCTCAAATTTGCTAGCATCAGACGTTAAGCAGGATTGTACGGAATAGCATTTTGAGATTTTCGGAACGCGGGACGAAACGGAATGAGCCCAAAAGTGACCGAAATTCTGTTTTTCGGAGCGGAATATTCGGTACAGTCCTGACGTTAAACTGATCAAGAACTAATGATAAAAACTGAAAACTACAGTTCCAGAGTGCCTGGCAGTGCCGAAGACCAACTGCCCACATCATTGTTTGATTTGACGCAGTTCCTAATAAACTTAATCAACGACGCCGAATTGCCGAATTTCGAGAGAAACTCTAATTCAAACAAACCAGGTAAATAATGTCTGATCTTATCTCGGTCTCGAACATACACTGTACTTCGCTAGATCATTATAAAATTTCACATAATTTACGAAATGGACAATTTCGTAATAGTAACTCGATTTTCTATTGGAGATTATGTCTACGCGCATAACATATCCCTGCGTATTAATCGCAATGAATCGACAGAATGATGATGAAAAACTTCGAACTGTTGAGCAATACGAAGCTATGTTGTGAAAATAATAACAAAATTCAGTCAATAGACATAGATAAATTTAAGAAAAATTATGGAAAAAAGTAAATAGAAATATCGTGAGATGACTTTAGAAATATTATTGCATTTTCCTTACTTATTCTCAGGAATTATTTTTATCCAGAACACGATATTCTCAAGTTTTAATGGTGCTTCAAAATTGATTTCACAATATCACGACATTCCCTAGCTTCCTCTGAAAGATTATGGTTCTTGTAAAGGGTAAACCAATAAAATTGATGACAGCCTGGATTTAGCGTAATGACAGAATGGTGTAGCGTGAAATGACGAAACGTGAAATAATGTAAAACACAATAGAAACTGATAGAAATTGAATAGGAAGAGGAAACATTTCGTCATTTCGCGTTACGTCATTACGCCACTTCCATGCTATCAATTTGACAGCATAAAGTAATGCGTTATTCCTCGTCTAATTTTCTAGCTGATTAACAATTTGCTTAATTTTTGTTTTTGTTGTGTGAATCGATCGAGTAAATTTCCAAGTTGCATCAACGATTTGTTGAATAATCGCCATTTTTCCTTCTTTGCCTGTCAATGGCATTCCTCCAACAGTCAAGTGAAAGAGAAGAAAAATGAAGAAAGGAGAAGAAGAAATAAACGCAAGAAGAAGAAGAAGGCAGTTGGATCGGCTTAGAAAACGATGCGGCTGAGATTTAGAGCCGACAAGACACGCTCAAAGCGGTTTCCACAGACTGGCAAAAAGGAGAAGATGCAGATAGAAACAGATCAAGATTCTTCTTCTTCTCCTTACAGCTTTGAATTCTTCAACCTCACTTCTGTGTAGTTAGAAATGCTTTTTACTCAATTCTATTCAACACATCTTTCTATCGATCAAATATTCCGATTTCTAACGTCGATTATCCTGGTGTGTCCTGCAATTTCCATCGCTTTCATCACTGAAATCAGTGAAAACTCGGACAACAAAACATCCACAGTGGATTACAAACAAAAACTGACAACCGTTAGTTATTTTATTCAATTTGGTCCAACTAAAACTCCCAATTCAGACTCAGATTTACAGTTTTCCACCGAACAATACGCCAGTAACAAAGGTTTACGTCTTCGGGAAGCCAGTCTACATACGACAGCCGTTTGTGAAATTGCAGAGATATGGTAAGCGATCAGTAAAAACCCGTAAATCTTTACTTGGTATCAACTTAGGATTGCTCGAAAACCAACTATCCACCGATGACGATGCAAACAGCATTCTGTTACGGGATGTGAGCCAATTGGCCAAAAAATCAACAAAATTGCCGATCTTTAGATCGCCAATCCAATCCCTGACAGACCTAGAAGATTGAGAGAACACGAAGAAAGCAGTACTTCACCACCAAATCCGTTTAATTCGATCGTTGACACTTATCCTACTGCGCCACCCACAATCTACCCGCTCAAAAGCTGTTACACTGATTCTAGTGGTACGTTTTCTCATTAGGAGTGCATGAAAGTCTGGTTGCAAATTCAAGTTTTAAGAAGTCCAATTCAAACTCCGGGGTTCCGATTATGTGTAGTAGGAAATTTTAGTTCCGAGTCGGAACTTCCGACTTGGTTTTCGAATTATTAGTTTCCCAGATTGGAGTCTGAATATCCCTTTTCCATGTCATAGGTTTCAATTTGCACAAATTCGAAATGCCACATATTCCATGTTCTTCTCGAAGCGAATGGAAGTGCATGGGAGGAGAGAGCAAATTGAGATCAGCCCGATCGTGTGGACTATATGACGAAGTTCTAAAGGGAAAGAAAGACAGGCAATGGCAAAATTAAGGGGAAAATTGGCAATGAATTGAAGCTAATGTCCATTATTTCCATGCTGAAAAATTTCGAACCAAAAACGGAAATTCACTACTTAACAAATTTACGAAATCCGAATTTTCGGGGTCGAAACCATAATTCCTAACATTTTTGATCGGACAGAAAATTCGGGAACAAACTGAGACGCATTTGTTTATCACAATGCGCATTTGCATACCGAGATCAGCATCATCCATATTATAGGAGAAATCACATGAAGAATAAGGAATATTCTCTTGGGAAACGCAGAAATGACGTCATTTGATTGTCTGAATGACTGATCTCTGCAATATTCTCTCGACAATTCGTTCTATCACAAAATAAAACGAATTTAGGACCCAACAATAATTTGCCATTGCATAACTGAACGTTTTAAAGTTGATGACAGATAAAATACCATTCAAGTTTTTCGTAAATCAGAAATTGCCACTGATTCATACTTTTTCCGAAACAATGCGCAGAAAACTTTAGTCATGCCCTGTATTCTGATACTCGATCTAGTGCTGAACATCTAAATTTCATCACATTATCTAATTAGACTCCAATGTGTGTTTGCTATTTGCCAGAACGCGAGAATCTCACTGCGAAACGTGCAATAACTCGACAGCTTTGGCTTCCGGTACAAAGTCTACAACAATCCTCCATTTTATACTTGATTTTGTGGCTGAATGGACCTATACTTTCGCTTGACATTGAAATGTCTAATAATCTCGGCACAACACATCAGGCCATGCGCCTGACTGCAGTCGATTTGCGTAGATGTTTCCAACTAAATTCAAGTTTTATCGGTTATCACTGGATGGAATGCAGCAGCAGTGATAGCTATCGTGCAGAGTTAGGAAGCTGCTAGGAACTGTAGGCCTTTCTGCTTGTGCCTTTGCTGCTGCAAGCATGTGATTTGGCGAGGAGAGTCGGAGCCTAGAATAGGCAACCACTTCCCCACTTTGCTTATTCTGCTTCATCTGTTGAATGCCACGATGCATGGCAATTCACAGCGCTTATTCTTATCGTGCCGTAATTCAGCAGTCCATATCATCCCTGCTATATGAACAAGTGGTCTTTTGTACGTTCGAACCGACACAAAGTAGCAAAATAAAAGACCGAAATAGGAGAAAACTGTACCAACTGATGGTGATCTAATTTTGTGATACGCCGAATTGCAGTTGTAATCGTGTATTGCTTCTTGTCTTTTGTCGATGAAATACTCAGATGATCCAAACAGATCGAAAAAGCACGGGACGAAAAAGTATGGCCTCCCCGAAAATGTCATCATTTCTGATCTGAATTTGATTAGAAGAGAAATCGGAAGAAGAGGGCTATTAAATTGCCTTGACAACTCTAGTTTCACAAGTGCTATTCGTTCTTTAGAGGGATAGTGAAATAGAGGAACGCGGGGACGCAGAAAAAATACTATTGCAGAACGCGAACGAATTTTCCAACGTTAGTTTCGCGGAGACGTTTATCATAAAGCGATATTTCTTAGGGGATTTGAAAAATATGAGGTTAGAAATAATTTCTCGAGAATCTATGGATACGTTTTTCTAGAAACAAGGAGTAGAAGAAAAGTTAAAAATAGATTTTGAAGAAGATACCAGCAATATCTCAGGAACTAAATGTGCTTAATTTTTAATATCGTTAGCATCATAGTTATATCCTAAATTTGACCTGTTAAGGATTTTTATGCTGCAATCCAAAACTGGAACAAGTCATGAAGCAAGCCATCGATGATTTGGCGGCCAAACCGGATTGGAATAGCTGCAATGTGCAGAAAATCGCCAACAAATTGCAGGTATTCATAAATTAAATCATAAAATTAAAAAAAAAAAAACGATGATATTGATTCCGGAAATGCGTACGTCACGCTAGTTTAGATAAAGATAATCAATTTTGATCGTGATAAAAAGTCAAAAGTCGAATTGATAAGGTCATTATAAGAATATCATTTCTCTCATTTAATATTAATCCTTCCTAAAGATTAAAATTTAACTGGTATCTTTCGTAGTCCATAAGAATTAAGCCGTTAGATAAGAGTACGTTGAGATTAATGTTTTGCCGTCACTGATCTCGTCCTTATTCGTTGAAATTGAAAAAAGTTGAAGACAAGAAAAAGTCGGGGAATTCGATTTGACAGCCATCTCGGGTTGATTATTTGATTACCAATCTCCTAAAGTTCAAACCAAGTGCTGTCTGACAAGAAAAATGGTCGGTCATCTGTAAGTTCCATGACATGAAGACAATAGACATAGGAAAAAGAAATGGTATGAAGTAAGGGTGGAGGAGACGTCATGCACTTTTCTTTCTCAATACTATTTCATCAAGTCATGATCTTAATATCATACGGTTTACTAATTTTCGAGGTACAAAAAAATATATACATTACAGTGGAAAAATGATAAGTTTAATTACACACTGATGAAGTGATGCTTACAAATCAAAGAGATTGGGAGATGATACCTTAGCCTTAGTCAATCAGGTTTCCATTTGACACTTCACATATTCCATTTGTCACTTTGAAGCTTTCCATTTTTATCATCATTATCATTTATCTGCATTTCTGTCTTTCTCCTTTTATTTCTTCTGATTTACCGATCTTCTCGTCTATGATTTGTGTATCCCTCATTTATTTGTCAGATCCGAGATGACTGTCTAATGCCCTATTCTATAGTAAATGGGCAAATAATTCATGCATAGCAAATCGAAAAATCGTTCAATTCTCTCGATTGAGAATAAGTGAGCGATAAATAACTTGAAAGACGAAAATCAAACACCAGCGTCAATTGGTCTTATGAATATTTACATATCTGTATGCCTTATCGATTTGATAGCGTTATGAAATTACTGTCTGGACGATTTTTATAGGAATTTTAATCAGATCAATTTATATTGAGTGCAAATGATTTTAATACTTTGCGAATTACTTTCCAAGCTTCTTCTTGCAATAATTGACTGATGCAAATGATTGATTATAGCTGATTTGGAAGCTATTGCATTTTCTGATATAATGAAATCAATATCAAGTAGTCTAAATGAGATATTGAATAGAAAAAGGCAGTTTGGATTTGACGAAATAGTCAATTGCAATTTAACAAAATGAACAAGTTCTTCTTTTCTCAAATAGTTTTCCCATCAACTATTTCGTTTGGCCACTCTATCGTTTCGTCCAACTCAGATTGTCACATTTTCTGACTTTCCTGATAAATTGTGTTAATGTTCGTTCTTAATTGGCGTATTTTAGGAGCGATGCGAAGCGGCATTCAACACACAATTCGAAGCTGTTGTGGGGTTAGGTGATTTTGCATCCAAGAGCAATTTCTATTCGGACTATATTTGCAAAGTCGAGAGGCATGGAAGGTTAGTCGTAAATGTAATTCCTCAAGTAAATCTCTCCCGAGCTGGAGAATTTCTCCAATCCTCAACCATCCCATACGAAAGCTTTCTTGAGGGAAGGTATGGGGAGCATTTACTCGAGTCGCAAAAATTCGAAAATCTGCCCCATTGACAAATTTATTGTAAAGTTATCCTTTCTTTTTCATTTAGAGTCCGAAGCATAACTTTTATTTCTCAATGAAGCAGGTCCTGATCTTCATAGATATTTCCATCTAACTAAACTAGATGATGCAATTTCAGATATCTGTTAGCATATGGAACCCCGAACAGACACAATGCACCCGAACCTGCTAAAGTTAGTGAAAACAAGGATCCGTATGTATAGTTTGTGATTGCTATGAACCAGAATTCTCAATAAAATATCCATCTTCTTTTTTAAATTCATCTTTATCGATCCATCCTTCAACAAATAAAACATCATAAAAACCATAAATAATAAATGTTACTTTTGATACCTTTCAAGTCAGAATTTTATAAATTTAGCAAATGCTTCCTCCTCGGATCATTGCTTATTTGTGAAAAGAGCAGAATTAATATCGATTTCTTCTCATGTTTAGGGAAAGTTGTGGAATGAATTATTGCTATTCAAGGTTCTGAACTCGAAGTATTTCAAAAGTATGCAGGTCTTAAGGAGATCATCATCCGAAATCGTCTTTGAAATTCATAGGATTGCAAGTGAATTTCAATTAGAGAATGAAAAAGACATTTCATAATTTAAAAAATCGAAGAAAAGATTAACCCAAAATAATACCTTCTCCATTTGCTTGGATTACTTCAACGAGACAGACATGATTTTGATTTCGTTTCTGGGCCGACCGCTCTTCGCGAAAGTGGGAACCTGGTTTATGCTCTGCACGACGCTCATTCCTTCTACTACCTCAAATTTCAAGAAGTTATTCCGACCTTTTCGAAGGAAGAATAATTTTTACCTCTCCAAAGAGTGTATTCTTTCCATCCAGCCAATCTGCAGGGCAAACCGTAATGAAGAATTGACTGCCGTTGCTGTTCGGTCCGGCATTAGCCATTGATACCTCAAATTTTACGTTTTTAATGAATTGATTGAGACTAAATATTCCAAACTTTTCAAATACTGTTTACTTGAAAAATGAACGTACCCTGAAAGGTCTGTCATGTCTCAGCCTCGGATGGAATTCGTCCTCGAAATCAGCGCCCCAAATTGACTGACCGCCAGTGCCTTTGCCTGTCGGATCACCAGTCTGAATATTCAAGACTTGGACATCTTTACGACTTCGTAGAACAAAACAAATAGCGACGGGGGAAGTTTAAAACTGTTCACGATTTTTTGGAAAGTGTCTTACTAATATTTCTGCTGGAAGATTTTCTTTCAAGATTTTACAAAATTGAAGATAAATATAGTCACAATTATCTCCAAAAGTCGTGTTGGTTTGAGAAAATTTTCAAAATAACCGCTTCAAATATCATGGCATTATCCAAACTATTGAAATTTTTACGCGCCATTGTATAATTTCCCTAGAAAATATGCAAAACATGTACACAAATTAAGATAAAACCTAACCTGAACCATAAAGGACTTGATGACCCTGTGGAAAGTAAGCCCGTTGTAGTAGCCTCGTCTCGAATGCGTGCAGAAATTCTCGACCGTTTTGGGGCATTCCTCTCCGAACAGATGAATTCGGATGTCGCCCATCGAAGTGTGCAGAATTGCGAACTCGGACAGTTTCTTATTCTCAACATCTGCCTGAAATTCGCGTTTTTGTTGAAACTGATTTTTATTAGCACTTTGATCAGACGCACCTAATGTTCGTATATCTAACAAGCTCGGTAAAACGAAGAGGAAAATGCATGTGTTTTCCTCACTCATCAGCAGATATGGTGTATCTACCACTCTAGCTTCTCTATGTATTTTATCCATACGCGCATTTCAAGCATGAAGCTTTAAGCAAAATATTTGAATTCTCGTTTGATTAAGGCACTTGATATGGGTAATTGAGGAAAAATAAATCTGCAAGGAATGACCTCAACAGCAGTAATCTGATCCTCTTTCTTTGGCTTCTCATTGAACACGTCTCTGCTCGTTGCATTTTCATCTTCCTCATCATCATAAGCAAATGGCTCTGCATTTGTGAACAAATAGAAGCGATTCTTCTTGTAGGCAGTGCAGGCCTGAAATCAGGTGTTCGTTGAATTCATTTCAAAGACACTAAATCTTCGAGTATATCACAAATTTCAAACAGAATTAAGAAAATAGGTTTTTGCCAGCTGATCTGCAATTCTCATGTTTCAGATAAAAATACGGAAAAAACCCACAAATAGTGGATCAGGATCATTTGGCTTGTTGAGATTGGGATTCTCGGCAGCCTCTGTCTCGATGGTCGTGGCTGCTCCCTGCAACCGGGCACGCACATCTGGCACTGCTCTGAAACGATAGCATTCGTTGAGAAAATTCAGTGAAAACTTGCTTGCTAAGAGAAACCGCGAGGAATCGAATCGTCTCTTCTTTTCCGACGGCCCTCACAACTTTGTCTGTCGCGATATTGTAGACCTGGAAATGAAGTTTATTTTGGGAATGAGCATAATTTTTAAATAAAAAAATCTAGTTTTTTTGCAGCACGTAAAGTATGTGATAAAACATGGAAGGAAAATTTTTTCATTCACGATTTTTTTTAATTTACTCGTTCATCTTCCATAAAAACTAAATCTTGATCACCCCTGATAAAAGTGGCTAGAAACTACCTTGATTCCGATAATGGAGGGATAGAGAATGAAATTGGAAGTGTAGTCCCAGCAGAAGGCTACGGGCTGCTTCGCCCTCTCGTCGTCTTCTTTGTCCATTTCCTTCTCGCATGCGACTCGACGATTCCACTCCATGTTTTGCAGGCCGAAATTCCTGAAAAATTCGATCATCACTTTTGACAATACGTAAATGCGCGGTATGACAGGAGTTTTATTTTGCCATAAAATTCATTATTTATATTCTTTCTCTATCGTCGATCCCTAACTACAGCTATTATCACGTTTTCATCCAGAAATTGATGCCTTTTCTTGAATTTAAAAATTAACTAACCGATTTTCCTTAGCTTCTGAAGTGTACTTGCCGAGATTCTCATCGATCGTCTTGATCAGTTTGCCAGTCAGAATGTCGAAAATCCGGACCTTTTTGTCAGACGACATCGTCGCGAATTGCAGACCACTAGGGCTGATTTTGAGGCAGGTCACTGTGGATTTGGTCTGGAACGGATAGTTTTAATACTCTTTCAGAGAAAAACTGTTCTTTGTATTTGTTACCACCTGACCATCATCATCGGCTATTTGTCATCAGATTATCTTAGTTTGCCCCTTTTTTACTATATTTACTGAATCCGGCTACAGATAGAGAATATGATGTTGATCAGCAAGTGGTAAATACAGAAAGTCATGGAAACGTTAAAATACCTTGAGAAATTCGTAGAGATCAGTATCAGTCTTGCATTTCCACTTGAGATGAGTGGGCAGCTGCAGGTCCTTTCTGAACCCCATCCACATTTCAACAAAGCCTCGAGCATCAGTAGAAATCGCCACATCCAGCGTTGTGCTGTACTGAAATCAAAAGAAAATGAAACTTGTCGCTGGTATCTCTCATGAAATGGAATTTGAAAGAAATATTATGCCCCGATTTATCATTCTTCCCTTCTAACTTCGATAACACCTAAGTAATTTCAGTTAGATGAAAGAAGTGCTGAAAAGCAGAATAAACTAATCTCCTTCTAAATGCCTTATACGTGAAAGTCACCTAATCTTAAATGTGTAAAAACTTTACAGAAAACCTTCAACTCACATCGATGTGCGTCACAGGGGCCGAATGGAGTTTGTCGAGCGGTGAATTTTCTGGATTCAGAATCGTGGCTGAGCTCTTCGCATCTACAACGACAATTCGGCCTGACTTCGCATCGGAAATCGCCAAATACGGAACGACATCGCTGGCTGAAATTGCTCTTTCTCGTTATAATTGACATGCTCTTCGTCGCTTTTGGAGCAGATACAACTTGGTATTGTGACACTCTAACACTGCACGAGGAACTATGATAGTTTTCGTTGAAAGAGCAAAAAATCAAATACCTTGATGAATGAAAGCAGCAGTTTTGGGAGGGAACTCGAATTTGAGCATGTTGATCATGTCGAAATTCTCGACATCGAAGATCTTGACCGAATTGTCCGCTTGACAGACCGTCGCCAGCAGAGTGCCGTTGAAGTTGCAGCAGATGTGAGAGAAGGCATCTGAAAGAAGAAGTTGAATTTGAAGAAGGGGGATTGAATGATGAAGAAACATCAATCAAATAAGTAATGAAATTGAAAGAAATGGTGATTTAAGACCTTTGTCGAACTGATAAAAATAAATTTCTTACGCAAATGGCATCTGAAGTGCTTGACGAACTCGATGCCCTCCCCGTGCTTCTTCTTCCAGAACTTCAAATGACCGTCGATGCTCGCTGTCACGATGAAGTCCGTCCTGAAATCATCATTCTTTCACCAACTAAATTTTAACAATCAATTGTAAATCTACATTTAAACAGAGAAGGTTTGACTTCGGTCTCATATATTTGTCATCAGCTCTACTTTCTTTGCCTATCCATCCTAACCCATATTTCGATGACGTATACAGAAAGTTGTGTGAATTCTCCTTGGCAATTCACGTGAAATTCACGAAAACCAACTCACCGTGTGGCGAGAACATGAGAGATGGTGTCTCTGTGCATGAAGGACTTCTCGTACTGACTGGCCGAGGGAACCGATCGCAGGTAGGTTTCTTCGTATTTCAACGTCTTTTCCGTTGTTTCCGGCTCGACTTCTGCTTCTAGAAAATAAAATTAAAAAATGGAAAATAAAAATTGCAGACTCACTTTTGGTCTTCTTCTTGACTGGCTCCTCACTCTTCTCTGCCCTGTCCATTTTGCCCTCGTCTCCCTTCGCCTCCACAGGCACTTCTTCCGGTGATTTTGCCATCGAATCCTTCAAAAAACTAAAATCGTTAACAAAAAAATGAAACGAAAATCGAGAAATTCAAAAATCCACCCCACTTGCACCAATCGCACCAATCATTTCGCATTGGCGCCGCATTTTATTTTCGCCCTATGTCCGTTGAATTTTCGAACTTTTCTTTTCGTCGCTACTTTTTATCGAATTTGTGAGTTTACAGAAGATGTCGTCCATAGAAGAATGGGTGAATGACGAGTTGCTGGCCATCGTCGGGGCTACTGACAAAAACACCAACAAATTCGTGATCGCTCTGGCTAGACAGGTAGGGAAAAATTTGCACAATCAAAACCTTGTGAAACTTTCATTTTGAAATCTGAAAATTGCCACGGCCTAGTGTGATTTCCATCACTCTAAATCCCGTTCTTATGAAATCAAAAGCCATTCATGCGAAACTTGGTGAAGTTGCAAGTGCGAGCGGAGAAGAATGAGCGAAGATCTCGAAAGGCCCTTTGACACATACATTTTTAAAAATTCAATTTCATGCTATTCTTGGGAAAGAGTTTATAATGAAGTGGTGAATTGCAGAGCCGATCAGCAGATGACTTGGTGCAGAAGCTGCAGGACAACGATGCACTGGAAATGAGTCCCTCCGTCCACAGATTCGCTGCACAACTCATGACCAAGATGCCTTCCAGTGGTGGGTTCTCTGAATCTATTGTAATTAACTCGTTTGAAAGTTCTCGCGAACTCTAATCTGTAAATAGCATTTTTTTAAAATCTGTCCTTATTGACAATCCATTACATAACTTCCTGAAACTCACAAAATATAGTGAGCGATTCAGAAAATATATGTTGCATTTTCAGCGCCAAAGCCAGTCTCCCGCAACAGCGGTCCTTCAGCAGCAGAACTGCGCGCCCTGGAACTCAGTCGGTTGAATCGCGCCTTGGACGTGATCGTGGAGGACGAACCGAGGAATGTCAAGACCAAGCACATCCGAAAGAGACAGGCAGACGATGACGACAGTGATGTGAGAATATTCTTGAAATTTGGAATGGCTTTCAAACTACTTTCATGATTTTCATTCTTACTGTCCTAGTAAGTCGAGGATTTGTGTATATTGAACTATGACTTTTATTGAATTGCCACTTCTCCTTCAGATGTTCATTGAGCAAACATTCATTTATTAGCAGCTATCAGGAACCCTCTTCAAAACTAGTCATTCGATTTCAGGTAATTCCAACGACGAGTTCTGGCAAAGTGGACAGATCGAAGAAGAAGAAAGCGGAGAGTTCGGACAGCTCGGATTCGGATGAGCGGGACCGAATCGAGAGGGACCAATTGCATGAGAGACTCAAGAAAAGGGACAAGGATAAGACCAGGAATGTGCTCGAGAAGAAGAGAGAGATTCCCACTAATAAGGTAAGAAAGTTTAGTTTTCTTCTTCAATGTATGAATACGCAAATTTTTAACTAAAAAATCACCTCTCCTACCATTTGGTTGCACAGGTCAGAGTCTTTTTTCGGAATCTTCTTTTCTATGCATTATGAGGGAAAACGGGTTTGAAAATTGAAATTTGTATTACCACGAATCAAATCATAAGAAATTGAAAATTATTTTATTTCCAGGACAAAGAAGGAGTTGACATCGCTCAACTGCGTTACAAATCTCGACAGGACTATTTGAAGAAGAGGAAGGTCGACAAAATACAGGAATTGGAGGCCATTGTCCATGACGATGAGACTTTGTTTAAAGATGAAGAGTAAGGGAAATACGTTTTTAGAAAGGAAAGAAGAATATAAATTTCAGTCTGACAGAGAAAGAGCGACTCGATATGCAGTATCGCAAGAAAGTGCTCGAATATGCCAAGGAGCACGACGCGGCAGGGGAAATCATGAAAGTCGATCGGTAAGAAATTTAATCTTCGGATAAAAATGAAATTTTGTTAACAATCGAAACCTAGAAAGGCTCATTAATCTTTTCTTAATAAACCTTAAAATATGAACTTTCCAAAATCGAGTCATTTTTTAGAAAGATAAGAACTCATCTTTCTTCAGATATCACATTCCTGACGCGACCACCAGAACAATTCCAACTGCCTATGTCGAGGAGGATCAACCCATGCATGGAGGTATTGTTAATTTTTGATTAAAACATCTACTTTTCAATTTATGAAATTTCTTCAACTTATTAAGTCAATTTTTAGGCGACGGCGCCAAATGGGAGCAAGAACAGCTAATGGCTAGTCTGATGCACTACGGAGCCAAAGATGCTAAATCGGTAAGGAAATTCGGATATTTTTATCACAATTTTTGCTTAAAGACGAAATAACGAAACTTTGTATATTTTTCATTCAAGTGTACAAAGAAATAGTCATAAACTGTATTCTTTCAAGAAATCTGTTTTCCAGAAAGCAGACGAATTCGACCTGTTGATGGATGAGAAGATCGACTTCATCCAAGCACTGCAAATGGCCGGCACTAATCAGGATGATCAGGTTGGTTTCCTTGTGTTTTCAGTTTTTATTTAAAATATTCCCAGGAACAACAAGTATCTCTGGCTGAGAAGAGGAAAATGACAATCCAAGAGACGAGAAGAACGCTGCCTGTCTATGCGTTCAGGGAGGACTTCATCAAGGCTGTCCACGAACATCAGGTCTAGATTATACTTTCAAAATTCTTATACAGGACAAGTAGGACAGGAACTGAATATTTAAACTTCAAATCTTAATGTTTTATTATTAGTTTCTCCTGGAATCGTTCACCAAATTCAAAAATCCCATTTTTTATCGTTATTACTTGAGCGAGATCGTAAAAATTCAATGTTGTTTTGTTCAGGTGCTGATTATCGAAGGAGAAACTGGCTCTGGAAAGACCACGCAGCTGCCTCAATATCTCTATGAAGCTGTAAGTTTTCCTTTCTTTTAATCAAAGTTTGACGATAGATTTATCTATTATAAGAGCGTCTTTGAAACATTCTATCTTTCTTGAAAGAATAACAACTGCGTCAGTTTCAAAACGACAAGCATAAAGTAAGCTGAAAGAAAACCTCGTTTTATTCAGGGTTTCTGCAAGGACATGAAGCGGATTGGCTGCACGCAGCCCCGTCGAGTTGCAGCGATGTCCGTCGCTGCGAGAGTCTCGGAGGAAGCCGGGTGCAAATTGGGCAGCACGGTTGGTTAAAGAATTCTGATATTGCAATTAGATTTAACTCTCCGATGAAAGTTCCATTTTTGTATCATAAGTTTTTACGCTTAAATCTTTCAATTTTTTTTCTGAAATATCAATTTCAGGTCGGCTACAGCATTCGTTTCGAGGACTGCACATCTGAGAAGACGCTGATCAAGTACATGACAGATGGAATGCTGCTCAGGGAGTTCCTCAATGAACCTGATCTTGCATCTTATAGGTTGGTTAAGTTGCTTTCATTCATCTTTTTCCCGTTTATAGAAAATGTTCTTATTTTCATAAACTCGCCATTTTTAGTGTGATGATGATCGACGAAGCCCACGAGCGAACTCTGCACACCGATGTTTTGTTCGGCCTCGTGAAGGACATAGCTCGTTTCCGTCCCGATCTCAAACTCCTCATTTCCTCTGCGACTCTCGATGCAGAGAAATTCTCCACCTTCTTCGACGATGCGCCCATTTTCAGAATTCCTGGAAGACGGTAAGAATTTTCTGAAAGGATGAAATACTAATTGAAAAAAAAACGTTTAATGTACCATTTTTGAAAGAGTGAGCTAATACTCCTCAAATAAGCAGGACAAATATTCAATATTTGTAGTTGAAAAATTGTAACGCATGACAACTCGATTAAAACATACATAAATCTGACTAAGCTTTTTACTTCAGCTTCCCCGTGGACATCTACTACACTCAGGCCCCCGAAGCAGATTACCTGGACGCGACAATCGTCACTGTCATGCAGATTCACTTGACACAACCCATGCCTGGAGATATTCTCGTCTTTCTTACCGGCAAGTTTTTTTTCGAGTTTTACTCCCTAAGGTTGTAAATGATCGGAAAAGTGAAATAGTTTCAAAAATTTCCCTTTTGGAAATAATTATACCGTTCATTTTCTTCTATAAAGTATGAAATTCTGTTTAGGTCAAGAAGAAATCGAATCCGTAATGGAAGCTCTGATAGAGAAGACGAAGATGTTAGGAAAGAAAATCAAAGAACTGATTGTCCTGCCCATCTATGCAAATCTGCCTTCTGACCTGCAGGCCAAAATCTTCGAGCCGACTCCACCTAATGCTAGAAAGGTAGGAATTTTTAGAGAATTCTGCATAGACTTGAGATTTTTGCGCCTTGGCTAATGACATTAATCACGATAAAGTATTTTTCCAAAAGAGGAAAGAGCATGTCTACTCTTTAACTCTCGAGGTGATAAGTCTCTTTCATTCAGTTAAAGCTTAAAAAATCTTACGATTTTTGACAGCTCATCGATTTATCTGAACCATCTGCAAATTTTATCAAGTAGAGTTGAATTCGAGATGATTTCAACCTCAAAAATTGACTAATTCAGGTGATTCTCGCTACGAACATCGCAGAAACGTCGGTGACGATCGACGGCATAGTGTATGTGATCGACCCCGGGTTCTCCAAGCAGAATTCCTTCGATGCTCGCAGTGGAGTCGAGCATCTGCATGTCGTCACTATTTCCAAGGTTAGTTTGTATTTCTATCGAAGGATATTTAGAAACTGTATGACATCATCTAGCAGGACATAGCAAAAATTGAGTAAAGGATAGGCGTATTTCCTCACATTATTTCGCTATGCCTCGTATCATGATGTCATGCGGTTTTTCAGATGCTCTTATCGAATTTCTAGAATTGCGAACTATGAATATTTTCTTCCTTGAAAAATTAAAAATGGCATTTTCAGGCAGCAGCAAATCAGCGTGCAGGCCGTGCAGGCAGGACTGGGCCTGGCAAGTGCTTCCGACTCTACACGGCTTGGGCCTACAAGCATGAATTGGAAGATCAACCCATTCCTGAGGTAATCACCCAGATAGTCTTGTATAATTTTTCATTTATCATTCTCGAAAAGTTGATTTTCATTCATTATTGATGCATCCATTTGGATGAAATTACGTGTAGCTTTTCGACTAAGCTCTATTTTCTTCGCACTTATTCTTCCTCATCAAGATTTTTATTAATGGACGGAACGAATGAATCCCCATTCCAGATTCAACGCACCAACCTGGGCAATGTGGTTCTGATGCTGAAGTCCCTGGGTATTCACGACCTGGTGCATTTCGACTTCCTCGACCCCCCTCCACAGGAGACACTCGTCATTGCCCTCGAACAGCTCTATGCCTTGGGCGCTCTCAATCACAGAGGGGAACTGACCAAATTGGGCAGGCGAATGGCTGAGTTCCCCTGCGATCCATGCATGAGCAAGATGATCATCGCCAGTGAAAAGTATGTTCTACGTTATTATTATCTGATATTTTTCGCAATGAGCGGCAAGAGGTCTGAAAATTAGTTAGTTTACAGACTATTCTTCCTTCTTGATCAACATTTATTTCATGTCTAATTATTAACTCCTTTCTGATAAAGTGCAAATTTTGATCACTATGGTGTTTCGAAGATACAACAATATCTCAAAATTTTTAAAAATCCATTTTGGTTAAAAATCAAAATAATTTTAGATACGAGTGCTCAGAGGAGATCGTGACAATTGCGTCGATGCTGTCCGTGAATGCAGCAGTGTTCTACAGGCCCAAGGCAATGATCATCCACGCGGACTCGGCCAGGAAAGGGTTCTGGAGTCAGTATGGAGATCATCTCACACTGCTCAATGTCTACAACAAGTGGAAGGAGACCAACTACTCCCAGCAATGGTAGGCACTTTTAATTATTGTCAATTGATTGAAATTGTTTTATCTGCGCATCAAAAAGTCTAGGTTAATAAAAAATATCTTCTATTATCTGAAAAAAACTCTTATTTTGAAATTCATATAGACGAGATTCTGCAAAAATCATGAAGGATAATGATATTTCAACTTTTAAGGTGTATGGAGAATTTCGTGCAGCACCGGACAATGCGACGAGCCTATGATGTGAGGGAACAGCTGGTTGGACTGCTCGAGAGGGTCGAGATTGAGCCGGTAAGTTAACAAAATATTCGACAAGCTGAGCCATAAATAGATCTTCACATATTGAAAAATTTTAAATGTTTCTTCAAAATCGCTACCGCATTATCATGAAGGCAACTGCATAAATGTGGACGTCGAGAACATTACTTGATTTTAAATGAAATTTGCATTAAACATTGAATATTCGACACAAATTCACGTATTTTTATTGAATAGGTGAAGCTATAAGTATAGCTCTCTATTATAATTCAAACGAAAAATAATTGACGCAAATTTATTCCAGAAATCATCGAACAACCACATCAACATACTGAAATGCGTCGTTTCCGGATACTTCTACAATTGTGCCAAATTGGATAGTGGAGGTGGGTGAAAAATTCTACAGCAATATTTTCTTTTAAATGCAAATATCATAAATCATATATTTTAGAGTTGACTAATTTTGATAATTTCCAGGTCATTACAAGACAGTGAAGCACAAGCACACGGTGCACATCCACCCGAACTCGTCTCTGTTCGAGGAAACGCCCCGATGGCTCTGCTACTTCGAACTCGTCTTCACCAGCAAGGAGTTCATGCGAGAGGTTTGGCATTTATCAATGATTATTCACCCGTTTTTGATGCTTTTTTTTCAAAAATCGTTCTGTAATCAGACACAAAGCTAGACAGTCATTATTTTGTAAGACGAAGTAAACTTTCAGGAGTGTGCAAAGCTTTGAATTTGAAGGTTTTGAAACTTTTTGAAACCTAGACTTGCATTCCCCTATTTAAAAAATTCATCACACTGATCATCGATTTTGACGAAAGTATTGATGTCCCAGAAATTGGCAAAATTGCCTTCTCGCTTATAAAATAATTTTATCGTAAATTTTCGGCGGAATACACTTCTCTCCGACGATAGATACAGCAATACGCCCAATCATTAATTTTCAGATTTCAACAATCGAATCTCAATGGCTGTTGGAAGCTGCTCCGCACTACTACAAAGGCAAGGAGCTTGAAGATTCGACGAACAAGAAAATGCCCAAAGGAAGGGGAAAGTCGACCAAGGAACTGCAGTAGATCAGATCGGACAAAAGGAATGTAGATTATGGTGCAGTTGCACATTTTCATCTATCTCAGAAGATAAAAAAAGGCCTTGTTGATCTTCTCCCCCACTCTTTATCTACATTCACGTGTAATCTCAATGCAGTTTCTGCACAGTTAGAAGAGCGTTTGTACAGAAATTGGATGGAAATTACATGCTAGTGTGGTGGAGATCACATGAGGCCAAATAAAAGTACCAATTCAATTTTAAATATTTCAATTCCTTTGTTCTTCCAATTTTTTGTTTTTCATCATTGTTAAATTTCTCTACGTGTATTTCCTGCGATCGTTTTTTCCAAATTTTTCAAGCGGTTTAATGATGGATAAGTTATTTTAGAAAATGAACTTGTTTATTCAAAAATGAATCAATTCATAACAACTCATAGCATAAATTACAAATAAGATTTCATAAGTATCCATAAATAGAAAATTAGATCGAGCTGAAAGACGTTGGCGAAAACTAATTAATAGTGCTGCAGTACTTCGCGATTCAGCTAAATTATCAGTTTTAGTTGAAGATTCGGAATCTCGAAATATTATAGTCATCACAATCTGATGAATACGCGTGCAAGCAAGACTGTTGGCAGTAGAGTGAACATTTCTTTCAATTCAGTGCTAGATCTTTTTGACTGACAACATCTCCCGTATGCAATGAGGAGTATTTACCTTCCCTTCCTCGTAGTCTCTTATACTCTTTCAAGTTGTAAATATCTTATTTTATGGTAAAAATCTCTCAGACTTACAATTCCGAGGGGATTTCCCTTGTTGAATTGGACGATGTTCTCAGCGACTTCGACAGCCACGCGCAGTTGCGCGTCGATCGTGGAGGCACCCAAATGAGGGGTGCAGATCGCGTTCGGGTGATTGATCAAATCACGATACTTGGGTGGCTCCTGGAATATTTGATGAATATCATAAAAATAGTTGTGTAGGCTTAAGACAATGTAAAAATATGCAATGTTAGTTAAGAAGTCAATGTCATCAAATCACCATATTGTTGTTTTCAATTTAAATTTAATTTCAATATCTTTTAATCTAGAAGAATTAGCCCTTTTCTGAACCAGAAGGATCATCAGAGATTTACTGAAGTGAAAACAATTTCGATTTTAACTAACTTCAAATACAAATAGCAGTTAGACTAAATTGAAGTGCGCAAATCTCTGAAGATCATAAAAATTGGGCAATTTTGAAATTCGGCTTTTCTCCTCCAAAATACTCTTCGATTCACCTCGACAAAGACATCGATGGCAGCACCGGCAGCTTGTCCCGAATTGAGTGCCTCGACCAGATCCTCTTCATTCACGATACCCCCTCTAGCCACATTGACGATTCTCACCCCTCTCTTGCACTTGCCGAGCACTAAATCAGTCATCAATACTAGCCTTTCATTGCCACTTGCCTTCCTTGTTGATGAGATTCTCGGTCTGTTTGATCAGCGGCACATGCACCGTGATATAATCTGCCTGAGGCCAGATCTCATCCAGACTCAGCAGTTCGATATTTTTCTCAGCTGCTTGCTAAAATTATGCATGATTCTTTGCATAGGTAATAATTTTCGATTAAAAATCTTCAAGATTAGGAATACTGAATGTCTCATAAATACTGATAATGAATGACATTGAAAATGTTTGCTGTCTATAAAAACTGATATTTTGTGCTAATTTTCTAGGCAATCTCGTGAAATGGGTCGAAAAAGTATCAATATAATGGTATAAAGTTAAAATATTCGAAAGTTCTGAAACAATTAAATTAAATTTAAAAATTGTGGTGAGAAAATTGATTTGCAACTCTGCTAATTCTCAGATCCAATAGCAAAATCATACCTGCTTTGAAACGATCGGATCATATCCAATGACCCTCATTCCGAAGGCCTGCATCCTCGTAGCCACTTCCAGGCCAATTCTGCCCAAGCCAATTATGGCCAGAGTTCGTCCGAAGATCTAAGAAATTAACAATTTGACAAATTGTACTATCGTATTATTTTGCACCTCTTCCCCCATGAAAGCCTTCCTCTCCCATTTGCCGTCTCTCATGGTGGCCACAGCCTGAGGCACATGTCGAGGCAGCGAGACGATCAGGGTACACGTCAATTCGGCTGCAGAACGAGAATTCGCTTCTGTAATTGATAAAGGAATGAAGGACTTTCATTTGATAAGATAGGCGATAAGAAATTTCGTCGTTATTTTCCGAGTGATGGTGATATAAAACAGAAAATGGTGCATAACTGTGTTGAATGAATATTAGAACTATGATCTTTCTACGTTCAAAAATCAGATAATCAAAATACTCAAGAGCATGTTCTTTATATGATCTCCCAGTCCACAGTAATTCAGAGGCAAATCTTGCTTTTATGAAACTTCTCATAGGATTGTGACATAGCTGAGTGAATGCAGAAAAGAATGTAAACGTTCAAAACGAAACTCATAACATACGAGGAGTATTCATAACGAGTGTCTTTGTCTGCGTAGCAGCCCCCACATCGATGTTATCCACTCCGGTTCCCGCTCTGCCGACCATTTTCAACTTGCCCTCTGCTGCTCTCAGCAGTTTGTCCGTAATCTACAAGAGAAACCTCGTTTTCTCCAACTCAATTCCTTGTCTTACTTTAGTCGCACTCCTCACGATCACTGCATCGAATTGCGGTAGAGTCTCAAGCAACTCTTCCTCTTTTTGCTTCGTTTTTATCGTAACCTAGAATTTAAAATTCTTCGAATTTCACTTGAAAAATACGGATAACCTCGATTCCATTGTTCTTAAGGATGTCGACGCATTCCTTCTCGATGTCGTCGGCTACGAGAACTCGGGAGATCTGCATTTTCTGGTTTTCCTAATCTAAATATTAGTTTAAAAGATTTGCGATGTAAAGGGATAAATTATACATGATGCAATCACATACAATCAGACAGGTTTATTTATGAGTTATGGAGAATGAGAATTCGGAAGATTTAGATTTTGGCTATTCCGATTTTCTTTTTTTAATTAAGAACGATAGACCCCAGAATTTTCAACGGATAATGCATAAATTACAGGGATCGATAAACTGAAATAAGATGTATTTATAAAGTCCAAAACAAGTGGACAGTGGTGTTGAATACACATGATAGCCCCGTGCTTCGGGCCGACAGTGCAGAAAGTCTGATTGCTTCCCTTTATATCTAACCACTATCTTACTCAGCACTATCGTAAACACTCACTCTCACGTACGCAATTCAACATGGGAAAACCATCTCACACTTTCAACTACTCGCAGAACATGTGTACTATGGACATCTGAATCTGAACATGATGCAATATCACTTCAGCTACAGTTACAACTGAATTTTTCGGTCATGGTAAATGGATGATGTGCATTGAGACATCTAATCAAATAGATGGGAATTCTAAAGTAACACTAAAATGATAGAAGATACAAGTAAATGGATGAACATTATATTAGGCGGGTGAAAAAGTCTTCACAAGCAATTAGCCTGCTCATGTCGATTCTGACAAATATTCATTATATCAGATCAGATGAAATTTTGCCCACTATTATGCATCTCTAAAGAGGACAATCTGTACCCGATTTCATTCGGACCTGTTATGCATGCTTATGTTATTCAAAGAGAATTTGAAGACAACTAGTTGAATCTATTTATAAGCCTATTAAAATTCGAAAGCTTATATTTTGAAAAGTTAATATTTCAGTTTAGAAAGAAAAATAGCGATTCAAAATAAAAAGCGCCACTTGCAGGGACGAATCGTTTGAAAAGTGAAAGATAATAACGGGGTCACTTATAAGGAAGATCTGCAGAGCGGTTTGGGGTTGGGGACAAGGAAAGTGGAAAGTGAGTGGGACGATGTCCAGAGGCAATCAAAAACGATGACCGAACGATTGATGGGGAAGCAGATAAGAAATTAGAAGTGATAAATCAGAACACAGAAAGGGCGATAAGCGAATATGACATCAAAAATGCACATAATCGATAATATGGCAAGATTGGATCAGATAGTGACAATCTTCTTCGGGAAAAATGGCTGATTTGTAAGCAGACATCTTATTGCTTCACTACAATGTCTATGAAATCAAAACACAAGATATAAGATAAAATGATTAAGATTTAATCTGAGTTAATTACGCTGGAATTTCGTTTTATTCAAATTAAAGATTTAAAAGATTTCCACAAGAATCGACATTCATTGTGTTTCACAATTCTTAGAATTACTATTTATTACAACTTTAAAAGAGACTTTTTAGAAGTAAAAGCACATAGCAAAATATAATTGTGTACCTACGCGTTGATCATTCAGGCAGAATAATTCGCCTCCACGCTCTTTGATATTAGATTTGTGTGTTGCTACATCCGTATTTCTTATAATCAGAAAAACTCATCTGTGCGATCGATTATTTGAAGAAGATGCCTCTAGACATTCGCTCCTAAACAACTAACCATGAACCAATCCTACTCATCTGCATGTGGTACAGCAATTCCTCGATACCCTAAGTACATTCTGACCGAGCATGTTCTGTCAGTTCTGACCACCTGCGTCAACATCACTGCAACCTACTGCCTACTCTACAGATCCCCTTCATTCATGGGCAAGTTCCGATATGTGCTTTTGTATCATTTATTAGCGTAAGTAATATTTTCCGAATTTTGTAAGCATTCGAAAATGATAATGATATAAAACCCCATTTTCTTGTAGCTGCCGCCATCAGATCTTCATGACCATTTGCGTTTTTATCAAACCTTTTAGGTTAGAGAGTGTTGAACACATTTAAAAAAAAAAAAAACTGATGATAAATACAAATTATGATCACTACATGGTCAGCAGCTGGTTGGCAAATACAGGAGTCCTAAAAATTCGTAACGTTCTGATTTATTTTATTTCAGCTCCACCATTTGTGACTTATTTCTTTCCCTCGGGACTATTCCTGTCATAATGATACCATTCATGGTTGGATATTCTATCGGAGTACTGCAGTTCGTCGACCCCTACTACTTAGCCGTTATGGGATTTGGTCTGGTTGGATGTGAGTGGTAATTTGTTCATATTTGATAAAGAAAATTACATGTGATCGATAATATGAAATTTTTATCAGAAATTTGATTATATCAAACACAGATAAACCTATCCATTCGAAGATTTAAAAAGAAAATCTTGTTATTGATTCTGTTTTATGGTTTCGGAAAATCGATTCTGTACTTGAATTGGCTCAGAATGATTTATATGGTGATCATCGCTATTAGAAAAAAGCTTATTTTTGACGATAAACCGATAATCAAGTATAACACTTTCATGAGATTCGATAACTTCAGTGGTGGTCAGTACGATCGTGCTGCTCTTCGCGTACCGTCACTACCAATTGTTGCCTTCTTTCCACAAGCATCAGCTCTCCAAACGAAACAAGCGAATTGGTTTTGTACTGCTGCATGCGTTCATATTTTTATTCTCTGTGCCTGCTATAGTCACTGGATTATTCGATCAAAATCAAATGAAGAACGAATTAGCTTCTGTAAATGTTCCTTATATGATATTGCATTTGGACGAAAATATCTTTATCGAAATTTCAATGAATATAGTTAACAGTGCATTCTAATATCTGAGAAATCTTCTCGCACTTTAATATGATTGAAAATTTTTTAGAGAAATGAAATATTTCGAAAGACAAATTTTCTTCCAAATGAAATGTTTATTTTTTCAAAGTTATTTTCCTTCTAAAATGCAATCCGTTTCTTAAAAACTTCATGTTCCAGCAAATTCGTTCATCGGGTGGTTGCGTACCTGCAGAACTCTTCCAGCCCTATGCCTATATAGGGATGGTCAGCCCTCTGCCCGTGCTGATCATCGCCGCAGTCACTACCATTGTCTGTCTCGGAGTTTGTGGATATTTCGTGCTCAGTGCTCTTTTCTATCTGCATACAGTAACGAACATATCGAATAGGCATTATCGACTGCAGATCAAATATCTGTATGCATTAGCAATTCAGGCAAGTTTTAATTTAATTTTTGGGAAATATTGCGACGCTAAAAATGGATACTGGCTAAATTATTAGAATCAACAATTCTTCGCTTGATATTGTAGACCAATTCAGTTGTAGTTGTGAAGTTTGTCATATGCTTGGTGTTTGATATCATCTGAAAATCTGAGTAGTTTCGAGAATAGATTCAAAGTAACTTTACTGTCTATTGTAAAAAAAGATTAATGCCTGAATTCAGCATTTTGTTCATCATTTTTGTATTGCAGACTGCAGTTCCAATATTCGCTATAGTTCTACCGGTTGGTATTTTATATGTCAATATCATTCGAGGAGTCTATTCACAAGGTAATTTGAGAATGTCATGAGAACGATGTGATTAGTGCATTATGCAATTACCTATATTTAATAGGGTATGCAAAGATAATAATTATTTTCAAATGACGCAATATTTCTGAAAAGAAAGCAGCACCTCCATCATTAGCCTAAAAATCACTACATCACTCCATCAAATCAAAACCGTCAGTAAAATATTTCACGGATAAATAAAAATAGTCGACAATTTTAAAGATCGGATTTTGCTAAGACAATTTATAACTTTTTCAGATATGAATAATGCATGTTTTGCGTTTGGGTCTTCTCATGGAATGCTCGATTCACTGTGTATGATACTCGGTGAGAATGAAACAAATGAAAATTACTTCTAAATTTATGTCGAATTTTGGTTTCACTATGCACTCAAATTATGCTATTTTCAAGTAGAACAAATCTACCACAATACGATATCAATTCCGATGCTGAAAATTCGGAAAAGCTTCATCAAGTTATCTTCGATATCACAATATCATGTTTATTAACAATCGAAAATAACGTCATTAGTCCGTGTACCGCATTTGCACGAGATTAAAATGGCATCAATATATACCGTAATTTGATGCTAATGAAAATGATAATTGAATTTTGAAAAGTTGAGATTACAAAAAAAAAATCTGCTCAGGATAACGGTTACTATTGATTTTTGGCCCTTTCACCCCTTTTCACGTTTCTGACTTTATCTGTAATAATTCTTTTCTTGAATGCGTTAAATACGGATGCCAAATTCGATTTTCAATCTGCATAATATCATATTTTTAAATTCTGCAATTTAGCAAATCCGTCATATCGAAGCCTGTTTTACCAGCGACGACGACCATTCAATACGGTTAGCGTTGGTCCAGGTAAGCATGATTGATTTCATTTTCCAAGAAGAACTCTTACTCATTTCAGATAGCATTCGTTTACGCTCAGTTAGCAATAGAGTGACGCATGCGTCATTTACGATATCATGACATTCAATTAGAAAAGAAGCAAATAAATAAACGAAAATTAGTTTCATTCATGAGAAATCGAGAAGACGTCATTGCATGATGAAGAGCGTGCGTTAAAATATTGAAATGAAGAAAAAATGTTAGATGACTGTGTTTACGTTCAATGGTGCAGAAAGATTTTCTGCAGACGAAATCAAGCAGTGTCTCTCTTGAAGCCTGGCACAGATAAAGCTACATCTTCAGCTTATTTATTATAAATATTTTTGTCTAAAAATTGAAACTGTGAATTTTTCGGTGGTAAGTTATTTAATTTTTTAAATTTACGAAGATGAACGGTAGTTCGGGAAAGAAAAATTACAATGTGTCAGATAATAACTTTGAGTTTCATTTCTAAAAATGATGATAAATTCCAAAATACCTAAAGTTGCATCGAAACATAATAAGACTCTAGCTAACTATCAACAACTATATTTAGGCCTAGATAAATGTTTATTTTACCGTTAATAATCATCATATCTTGCAAGCACGGGGCAAAACAGAAATTTTATTATTATATGAAATTTAAAAGAAAGGGAGAAATTTCCTTCACCTCTCATCGTTTGACTTCTTTCATTCTAATAAATTTCCATAAAGTCACGCTTCTTTTTCTTCAATTTCCACAACGATATTTACCAGAATGAGCGAAATCGAATTGTGCAGCAGTGAGATTCCGACCTACGATTCGTACAAAATCACGCAGCACATCATCTCCTTCTCCTCCCTTCTCGTCAACCTGCTCACTGCATTCTGCATTCTCTGCAGATCGCCCGCCCACATGGGAAGCTTTAAATTCGTCCTTTTCTACCATATTTTTGCGTATGATATTTAGAACATTCACACTATCAATTTGACACAATCTATTTTAGGGCCACCGTACTCGATATTCTTCTATCGAATGCAATATTGCCTGTGAGTCAGAATAAATTATTGAAATTTTACGAGATTCTAAATCTGATCAAACAAAAGTAGACTTTCAGTCGGAATGAAAAATATTATAGGGAAAAAGGTCCGCAAGATAAAACATTTTGTAAGAAAAATGATACATGAGATGGTTTATAATAAGGTCTTGGGTGAAAATTTAGGTGGAAAGGTCCGCACGAAGAATCAGACTTAAACTCTGTCTAGTTTTGAATACTACCAAAGCCAAAACATTTTTATCAAATTGAACACATTTCAATCGTGCCGATAATTCAAGTTAACATTCTCAACTAGTTTAAATAGTTGAATACCTAGAACTTATATGAATAGCAGTTGCATTTCCATTGTTTACGGACGAATTCTTACAATTTGCAGGTAATGTTGCTGCCTTATTTAGCTGGTTATTCATTAGGATTCTTGAAATTCATCGATATAGGAGCGTTGACGATAATTGCATTTGCAGTATGCGGATGTAAGATTACTCAATATTTTTCATTCACCATTCTTATGCTCTACAAATTCAGTTGTAATGACTTCGATCGTGCTTCTGTTTGCCTGGAGGCATTATCAGATTCTGCCATCATTCGATCGATTGCAGCTATCCAAAACGAAGAAAATCATCGGTTGTATGCTTCTGCACATTTATATCGTAGCAGGACTCCCTGTAGTGGCTAATAAGTTGCCTATTCAAAACGAACTCAAGGATCAGCTTGTGAAGGTAGTAAAGTGTTAGTTTCTCAAAGAATAGGAAGCAATTTATTATAATTTTCGTTATATTTTTTTTAAATAAAAATAGCAAAATTTACATCTTTTCGAGGTTTTCGGCTTAAGAATATTTTGTCCTTTTCTCTAAGTCAGTTCAATTACAATGATCAAATGTAAAAAAAATTTAGAAAATCCAATCATCTGGCCATTGCGTGATCCCAGAACTGCTTCTGCCCTCCACCTTCCTATTAGATGTTACTGCGGTTCCATACATCGCCATCGCTGTAATCTATATGTCATCAGCCACCTGCTTGTCTGCCTTCTTCATCTTCAATGCTCTTCGCTGCATCAGTACAATGAATCACATCTCTCAAATGCAACGGGCTTTGCAGCGCAAATATTTCTTCACATTGCTTTTGCAGGTAAATTATTCGAAGCATTACTTTATGACTATCATCTTTCAATTGCGTATGTTTTTGATCAGAAAAGATGAGAATTCTTAGAAAATATTTCTGATTGTTCAAATATTCTCTCAGAGGAATCTAGATTATGGATGAGAAAATAGCTTGATGATGATAAGTAGGGGTGAGACGGAGTTGATATTAAAAATCGAAACCAGAATATGATCTTCGACAATTTTCGGAATCGGAGCCGGAATTCCACCTCGCCTTGATGATAAGATTTCAAGAAGTATATGAAGCGCTCTTGAATAGAAAACGATGCTTTTTTAAGAAGCTTTTTATATATATCAATAATAAAAATACCCCTCAAATTTCATCATTATTCTCGATTCAGATCTGCATTCCTGTGTGCATAATCTTCGTGCCAGTCGTGTTCATGATAGGCATCGTGGCGCGGGATCTTCGTGATCAAAGTAATCGATGTCAGGATCGAATTTAGACTTCGAAAAGGAGTTAACTTTTTCAGACCTAAATAATCTATGCTTTTCAATAATATCTTGTCATGGCATAATCAGCGGAATTTGCATTATATTGGGTGAGTATTTCTTCTAAAGAGTAGCATTTTTCAAATATGAATAATCAAACACTTCAAAAGAATTGAATGATCGATTTAGCAAATCAAACCAAATTTAAAAAAAAAAAAAAAAAAAAAAATTGCAAATATGGGATTATCCGGCATCAGTAAGAATTGAAGAGTAGTTTTCTTCATCAACCACATATTGTCTTGATAGATTATAAATTTAGTAAAAAATCATTGAATAATTAGAGGTTTCGACAAATTACTATAGAATTAGATGAAATGTCGATTGAAATGTTTACTTTTGCAGTGCATCCATCTTATCGAAGCCTATTTTGTAGATCAATTGCCCCCAAACCAGGAAGCAGCATTCCGGGTCAGTAGCCTTGATTTCATCATCTCCAAAAATAGCCTATTTTCAGGTCATGTGTTTCTACGCCCAAACAACATTAATCCGCATCGAGCTTCACTAACTAACAATAACACCGTGAAATTGTGAAGGTAGAAAATAGCAGCGAATAGACTCTAGTATAGGATCGAAGATGGGAAGGAAACTACCTCTCAATGCTCGATGCTCAATGGAAGCGAATGTGTTATGTGATGAAAAATAACAGAAAATCATGCAATTTCAATTGACTTTCATAAAAGCAAATTCCTTGAATAAAATTTCTATATTAAATTTGAGATTAATATAATCAAGTTTTTATTTTATGTCAATGTTTCTGACTTCACGCCATTCATTCGTTTCTGGATCGTATTCCTCGATTGAATCACAAAAATTTTTATCCAAACGTTCTTGATATCTAAAT
>LIAE01007978.1:0-19517 GCA_002287525.1 Diploscapter pachys | reverse complement strand
CTGGCTGAGGTATTTCAAAATCATTTTATAAATATAAATCAAATCGCTGATAAAATAAATATGCTTAACTAAAGTTGAAGATTTTTGCGCATGAAGGAATTAATTTTTGAATGGCTGTAAGTTAAACCCTAGAATTTGAATTTTCTACGAAGATAGACAATCACTTCAGCCAATGAGATAGACAAGAGTGTGTCGAACATGGCTACTTTCCAACCGTGAGCAGGATGGAAGCTCCCTCCAATGCAGATAAAAATCAACTTGATTACCCCTGCAGCGCAAGTCCCATAAAACGAGTCGGCCACTCTGAATCTCATAATTTTATGATTCTTATGAATATCGCAAAAATCACTAACGCCGAAACTAATGCTTTGAGTCCAAGAAGAGCAATGTAGAGTCCATTAGTCTTCTGATCCTTGTCCTTGTCTTCTTGGTGCGTTTTACAAGCCTCGATCAGATACAGGATGATTGCGATGAAGAACGGCGGGACCCAGGTAACCACGAAAATGAGTGCTCTGAAGTCAACCTCATAGTTTTTGTTTGACACGACAAACTTACATTGCCCTTGTATCTGTCATCGTTGCATCCTTGAACAGCGCCTTTATTGAAGATCCGTCTCTGGCAATGACATCAGTACATGTAGAATTTCGCCAAGCTGTGGGCGACGTAAGTTCCGAACATTGTTGAGAGAATTACGGACGCCAATATTAGCCCGAATTCTTTCTGAAATTTTATATTTTATTTCTTATACGTAGGGAGCACAAGTGATATTTCCGATTTGAAGACAGAGTCATGGAAGTATTTTTCTAGGATTCTGTAGGACTACACGATTATAGCAAAAAAGCGCATGAAAAACGGATTAGTTTGACCAAAGATGAATTTCTGAAGACGACGATCCAAAAACCTTTTTCTTGTAAAGACACTTGTTAGTTTTGTCTTGCTTGTTTCCGGAACATTCTGAAGTTTCTATGGATTTTTATCATTCTCAAAATGATAGGCCACGCCCATTCTGCAATTTGAGCGCAAAATCCATGAAACAAGCGCCAAATAGTTTTGTATTGAGTTATTTCAGCAATAAAAATGATTTTTGGGCACGTCTTCGGGCATATGAATTGAATTTTATGGGATTTTTGCTCAAAGTAAACACAAGTGACTATTCTTTCATATTCAGCTCGAGGAAATGGTGAGCACTGCCTATGAAGCTTAAATTAACTATTTGAAAACTTTGCTGTACTTTTTGATCGGCCTAATTCGTGTTCCGGAAGCAAAAATGTTCCCTAGGCTCATATCTAATAGTGGAAAAAGAAAAATCAGAAAAAAATCGCTTCGCAAGTTTTTCAGAAATTTTTTTTTATTTTAGCGAAATTGCCTTCCCCGACTTTTGAATTCAGAGTGGGCGGGACTTGCGCTCTCTATCCATAATATTGAGATTCACATCGACTGATTGACCTTTTCATGCGTTGTTGAGGATGATCAAGCCCATTAGACAAGACTCATTGTTACAAAATTTTTATTCGTTTCAAAAATATCGACAGGAACGTAAGTGAGCGAGTAACAATTGAGGCTGAATTTGTGAAACCTGTAGAATTTGACTTTCAAAAATTGCGCAATCGAAATTTCAAATTTTAAAGCTAGCAAGAAAAATCGTCATCTCCAACAAAATTTTGTTCCTCCATAATATTATATTTGGTTTACCTATTAGAGACGATGATATCGCTTAAGAGTTTACAATTGCAATAAATGGCGGGCTAGAATAGCACATGATAACAGTAACGAGATGAAATTCAAATTGAAGAATGATTGAGTGAAGCCTGTAGTTGTTGCTGGAGGTGGTGCTTGAGTACTACCATTTGGAGGAGGTGTTGATATTGCTAAAATAATATTTTTTTCCAGCAAAAATTGAATGATCATACAGCATTTTTACTTTTCTAATTATTTTAATGGAATTTCATTGAATTAAATAAATACCTGGTGGAGGGGCTTGTGTGGAACCATTTCCTTGTTCCTGAAATTCAGCCGGAATAAAATCATCCTGATTCTTTTCGGAAGATACTAACCGTAAATTGCGGCAATAGAGGTTGTCTCCTCAGATCGAATGATAGCGGAGCGCTGTAGTCCTTACTGTTCTGGAGGAAGTTGGTGATCATTTGAAGCGATGGACCAGGACGAGTTAGAGGAACTGCATGGCCAGCACCCTAAACGAGTATTTTATTTGGTTCTAAAAATTATAATTTTTTGTGGCAGATGTCGCTGTCGACATTGCTAGCAGTTCTTTGAAGTCGAAGTTCGTGCACCTCTCATGGGGTTGTTGAAAATGCAGATTATACCCAACTCAGCTTTTCAGGATGAGTTGAGTAATTCTTCAACATCGCTGCTTGAAGATTGCCGTACCTTAACAGTCATCAGATCGATCGTGGCGCTGTTCTTCTGGAACCGTTTGACGTACCCGGCGACGACTCCACCGTAGTTCCATGCGGCACGAGGAGTGGGCACTGACTGAAATTTCAAACGGATCTTGAGCATATACTGATAATCCAAGTAGTAAGTCCGATTTTTCGTTCTTCAGAAGCTTATTTCTCAATCAGTATAAAGAGTTGAACGCTACCAAATATTGACTCCTGGCCATGTCTTCAACTAGACCCTGTGCCTCAAACATCGAGCAAGCTGTGTCGGCGTCACCGTTGTAAATCAGCATCCTTTAATTTTGGTAAATGTCTTTCGACTATGGTCTACTAAATTACCTCAAAGGATAGTTACTCTCGATGATGTCAGTGAAAATCTTGGTGGTATCGTTGTATTGCATGTGGTAGTTGATGGCGTCGCTAAAGTGCAGTAAATCGGAATTTTGTAAAAAAAAAAAAGAAGCTGGATACTTACGTGCAGAAGGCCCAATCCTGAACGAAATCAGGCACATGGAGGGCGTCACGGACGTGGGGCTAAACTTTGTTCCAATTTCATTTTCCCACCAAAAGCGCCCTACCGATCATCATTAGGATCTTTAGTTTAATCAGGTTAGAGCTGGAAAACCTACTTGATTCAAATAATAGCCGATAGCTCCGAAATTCCAGCACTGATAACTGCCCATGTTGTCGGTCGTCAAAGGATCGAATTGGCCCGGATCGACCATGGTTGGCGCGATGGTGTTGATAAATTTGTGCACTTCCCATCGAGAATTGCCCTTCGGCATTTCTGGCCTTCGACTGTTCATTTTCGCTTTCGATGAACTCGATGTCGGATAATTATAGCAGTCGAGATACAAGTTATAGACGTCGTTACTGAAGATGTAAATTTTATGTCACTTTGAAATGCATTTGAGCATTGTTAAAAAGATCATACAGCACTTTTCTTCAATACTTTCTTCTTCACACCAGCAGAATTTTTCGAAAAACTTGTTTCTGAAAGATTACCCAGAGTTCCAGTTCCTTTCATAGGACAGTTGCACGACGAGGTTTGCACAATTTTGCGAGGCTTGATCGCTGAAGTTCTTCGGCAGAATATTGGCTTGATCATCAATCCAGATGTAGTCGTCGTAGGTACAGTAGTAAGACGTCGAGTTATCGGCTCGTTTACAGCACTGTCGAAGCTGATCCCAGACGCTGAAAGACGATCCATTGAGTTTAAACAATAATTCTCTGATCATGTTTGTTTTCGAAATAGAAATTGGTCGATAACTCGAATCTTACCGCTTTTTCTCTTGACAGAGTTTTATTTTGATAAACCTTCCAAATCTTACTCCTTTCCATAGAATCCGTGATTATACATGAAGTCAGGCAGAGTTCGAACGTCTTGAATGTTCGAGACCATTCCATTTCCGACAGCCATGCCGACCAAATTGATATCCGACTGATTCGATTGGATCATCTGGACGAATTTCCGGGTGGAGACTGGTACGTAGATTCCTCCATAAGATTCTCCACTGATGAAGAATGGATTCTTCTTGAACTTTCCGAAAGCTTTGAAGAAGTCGGTCACAGCCAGGAATACGTCATCGGCGGTCTGGAAACAGTTTTTATGATGAAATAGTGCATAGAAAGAGCGAGAGAGATCATGACACAGATACTGGAAAAACGATTGTTTTGTGCCAAGAAAATGTCTCAACCTTAAGCTTGTATAGGATATTAAGATACCTTATCATCGTTCCAATAAGTATCGTTGTTTGTACTGTTGTCCTGATAAGAAAACCCAACTCTTCTGGGGGAGTCGATAACGAGAATACTGGCTGCCTGAATATGTTTAAATTTTGCACCGACTTATACAAATTCAGTTTATAATTACATGTCGAACATTTAGAAACTTACTTTATTCCAGGAGTAGACATTTTCAAATAGCGTTGTTCCATCAGGATTGACGAAGTAGGGTCCAATCTCGCCCAGAGCGCCTCCAGAGCTCGCACAGCCTGGGCCGCCTTGTAGCCAGAGAAGTATCTAGGATTTTGACTATGTTACAAAAATAGGCATAGCTATTTCTTTCAGATAATTTCTGGCAACTCGTCTCAAACCTTGTGTTCATTTTCAAAAAGAAAACCTTACCGGGTCAACCGACGAATCTCCCTGCGACTCATAGAACCAGTAGAAGAGATAATTGCCCGGCGAAGCGTTCAAATATCCGGCATGCGACTTGAATTGTGGCTGGAATGTAAGTCCAGGCAGAGCGAAGATCTGATCAGCCAATCTTCGAGTCATCTGTGGGACTTGTGGCTGGTACTGAGGAAGAAGCGGCTTGGGTGTGATGTCCAACGTCAGGTTCTTGTTGTAGTCCTGGTTGTTCACGAAGTTGTTGATCATCTGAATGAGTTTCGGATTTAATTTAGGAAAAACTATTCCTCCTTTTTCTTAGGAAAATCGAAAAAAAACAAATGCTAACAATGAAACGTAGAAGAAAGTTCTCTTCACTTCAAGAAATTGTTTGAAACTCATTAAAATTATCGATTTTCAAATTGATTATATTCGACTTTTCTTTCATTTTGCAAGTTTACCTGCAGAGCAGGTCCAGGTCGATCAGTCGGCACCTAAACTACTTTTTTACTAGTGCTGCACTAAATTTTATCGTACGAAATGTCCTCCTCCCTTGACAGTCATCTGATCTAGAACGATTTGATTGTTGTTCAGCGTGAATCTCTTGATGTATCCACCAGTTCTGGACAAATGGCTTCCTTGGGTGTAGTTCCAAGGCTGCCTCTGTCCTGCAGCCATTCCAGCGTCCGCTGCCAATTTTTCGATGAACCATTGGTCACCTGAATTTGCAACTTTAGCCTCGTTTCTAGTAGATTGATACAAGTATTCGTTATGTTGACAGAAAATCGCTTTGTGCTCCAGCTATGTTAGGCTTCGAAACATAAAAAGTACCCAAGAATTGACAAGCCATATCGACGTCTCCATTGTAGATCAAGATTCTGAGCTTGTAATTCGAAGCGAAGATCGCCTTGAACACATCACTAGTGTCATTGTGCTGCTGCTGGTAGATGGCATTCATGTTGTCGTTGCAATCTGTCCAATAGCCGAGAGAGTCAGGGATGTGGAGAGCCTTTCGAGTAGAGTCAAGGTTCATGAAGGATTGGGCTGTATCTCCGGAGAAGCAAGTAAAGCCTTGGTTAGCGTCTGTTGACCAGTAGTTGATCTTCGCCTAAACCTAATGTTTTCGCTTTAAAAAACTATGTTTCAAACTTCTTCCTCTATTAAAAATTTAAATTGTCAATAATGGTCGCTGAGTTGCCATCGAAATGCAAGAATGCACCACACATTTCGAAAAGTGTACAAGATGGCTTCCATATTTTTAAAATTGTACTACTCATAACTTACAGCCTGATTGACGAAGAGTCGTTTGTTCATGAGCGGCGGAATCTCGCGCTTCCTTCTGGTTCCCAATTCCCCGGGATCGGATTCTGGCACACTACCAGGGACGACGTAGCAGTCTGTGAAGGTGTTGTACACGTCGTTGTCAGTGGCCCAGACATCGAGGAATCCCTGCTGCACGACCAATCTACCGCATTTCCCTGCTAGAGAGTCGTCATTGACTTTCGGCCAGGCGTTTCCTCCTGAGTCTAGGTAGACGTATTGCATGAAGTCGCAGTAGGTCTGTGGAGTCTTCGTCGAATTGCAGCACATCTGTAATCATGTCCAAGTTCAAATCTAGGTTCAAAATGATGATGAATATTCTTTTTTTCAATGTTTCTTTCAAGAGAATATATGACTAGAAATGTCAGAATTCCAAAGTTAGCATTCGAATTATGCATTAGAAATTTTTGGTCACCTTTTTTCCGACTCATCTGGTCGGGCTCCTAACTGATAATCATGGAAATGTTTTTGTATTATACACTGGATTTTTTCTCAAGTTTTGTAGTTGGAGCCTTTCATCGAAATCTCCAAAAATTGCGAATTTTGAATATTGAAATTCCTGCATCTTGAAAATAAAGGCCTACTCCAACAAGTTTTTCGGGTTGAAAATCGGCGAAAAATTCAAAGTTATTTCATCAGACAGCAACACTCCACCGCGGTGTGCAGCTGGATAACAAGACCTTGCGTTGAAATTTGACAAAACTGATAGTTTTGCGAAGGATAAAATTCAAATTATGTATTTTGTCGAAACTCTGCGAGAAACGACTTTTCGAATAAAGTGAGAAGTGATTGCAGAAAAATCCCCGCGCAAAAATGAGCATAACTTTGCTCCTATTGAACCACTTTTGGAGACCTAAAAAGTATTCTGCTCCGACTAATCTCATCGACGACACTGATCAAACATTTTTCCATGATTATCAATCCTGGAAATTCATTTGGCCTCTCTAAATATAGTACCTGAAGAGCGTCCCAGTCCTCCTTGCCGTGCTCACCTCGGAAGTAGAGCAGAGGCACCGCGGAGTTGATCTGTTGAATCTCGCTCATTTCTCCGTTTCCAATCGCAATGCCTGAGAAATTGACGTATGACATCTGGTTGCTCTGGATCTGGTTGATCAGTGCCAGCGTCAAAGTTGGGACGTAGACTCCGCCATAGCTCTCTCCGGTGATGAAGAACGGTCGATTCTTGTACTCGGGGAACTTGGCGAAGAAGCTTTGCAGTGCAAGAATAGTATCATTAGCAGTCTTGTCGTCGTTGTACAGGTTGTCAGGGCCGACTTCATTGCTTCGGAAGGAGTAGCCGACATCACGGGGTGACTCGAGGAACAGAACGTTGCCAACCTTGTTCCAGGCGAAGACGTTCTCGAAGACGGTTTGGCCATCTTGGTTGACGTGGAACGGGCCAAGTTCTTCCAACAGGCCTCCCATAGAGCTGCATCCAGGACCTGAGTTCACATATTCATACTTCTAATTTTGCCGACAAAATACCTCCATTCAACCAAAGAATCAGCGGCATAGCGAGGGGATTGCTTTGAGCTTCGACGAACCTGAATTGATTCATATCATTTTTGGATCTTTGAGTGCGACTCAGACGGGAAATGTATTGAAGTGGATAAATGCAAAAAGACACCTATGAAATTCCTCGAAACTTATTGGACTACTCTTCAAAATAGCGAAAAATATTGATGTTTTCAGTTTGAAAGCATAAGCTACGTTTATTGCATCATACGATACATGAACCTGTATCGAAAACTGTTGATGGGAAGTTGTCTCACCAATAATGC
The DNA here is from genome assembly GCA_002287525.1 of Diploscapter pachys. NCBI lineage: Eukaryota > Metazoa > Nematoda > Chromadorea > Rhabditida > Rhabditidae > Diploscapter > Diploscapter pachys. The sequence goes on along the minus strand of LIAE01007978.1, from coordinate 11,905 downwards.
AGATAATTTCCCTGTGAAGCGTTCAAATATCCACTGTAGTGAGCGAATGGTGGGACGAAGGTCAATCCGGGCAGATCTCTGACTTCGTCGTCTGTCTTGCTTCCTGCTGGAGGGGGAGGTGGTGCGGGATGCTCGATGTAGTCTGGATGCGTCTTCGAGACGAACGGCTTATCGTTGTCGATTTGAACAGGGACCTGTGATCTTAGGCCCTTCTGGTACATTTTCCTGCTGCCTCTCTTGGTTCTCTTCGTATCAATCGTGATCAGATTATCGACTGAAGTGTTCATCGCCGCGGCAGAGACTCGTTGCGCGATTTTGTAAGTCTCCAACATGTAGTGCTGGTTAGTGTCATAGTTTACTGGACTTGAATAGTCCTAAAATTTCACGAGTTTATGAGATTTTTCTTGAATGATGTTTTGATAATTCAAGGTATGTATGCCGAGAAACGACCGTGCTTGAAATTTCATTGTATCAAAAAGTTTCAATATTTCGAAAACTACACGAGGAACTCTTACTTGATTCCTGAAGAAATTGATAATCATTTGCAGAGATGGTCCGGGTCTGTCCACTGGTACCTAGATCGAATGATTTGCCTAGATGTTGTATAAGATTTCTACCAAATGCCCAGCTCCTTTCACCGTCAACAAGTCAATTGAGAACTTCGATGTGTCGTTGGAGAATTGCTTGGCGTAGCCAGCTATTTGGGTCATGTATCTAAAGTTTTGATTTGTTTCAACAAAATAGTGGATAAAATATTCTATTTTTACTAATTATCCGAAGATAGTACTCATTAAAATTTTCCGACACTTACCGCCAATCCTTTCTCGCCTTCGAGAGCTTCAGGTTGTTTCTCTTCGCGAATGCCTCGACAAACCATTGATCACCCAAATAGTTGCAGGCTTGGTCTACATCGCCATTGTAGATGAGCATTCTTAGAGGGTAGCCGGACTTCAGGATGTGATCAAACACAGGTCCAGTATCGTTGTGCTGCTGGATGTAGTTGGCGTTGATGGAATCTCTGAAATTCTCAAATTCTATCCTCATGTTTTAATAAACTATTGAACGGTTCTACAAATGAGGACAATATCTCTGACTGAGCTAGAGGCTAGAGATCATAGTAATGATGGTCAACTCTAAGGTTTTGTGCAATTTAATAAGACTGATGTTTTCAAAAAATCTTTTTCTACCATGTTTTACAATTTTCCAAATAATCTGTCGAGAGACTTACACACAAGGCGTCCAATTTCCGGCCTGCTCAGCGATGTGCAGGGTTTGTCGGATGTTCCACTTGTTGAGGTATGCACCAGCAGCGTCGGTCGAGTAGCATTGGAATCCGCCTTGACTGTCGGTCGTTGAATGAGACACTTTTGACTAAAATTACAGGAACTTTGTTTTTGAATAATAGTCTATTAGAATTCTGATATCCGAGTTCTAATGCAACGCGCATATCATTCGAAAATGTACTTTATTTCCACTAGCAAAAATTTAAATAAAATAAATGGGTTTCAGAGTTTTTCATTGTCGTAATACTTAACAATAAGCTGCAACGATTGGTTAAGTTTGGAATAAAAGTCACTTTCAAAATTTTTGAACTTATTCAATTCTCAAAATCCTACCGCTTGATTAACAAAGTTCGCCAGAATCTGTCTTCTCTTGACGTTTGTGATCCTGCTGCCGAAGACTTGCGAGGTTTGTTCGTAGCAATCCTTAAAATTCTCGTAACTTAAAATAAGTGGTTTAGATAACCTGGTAAATGTTGTAGACGTTCGTCACTGCACCCATGCTCCAGAACCTTGCTTGTCCTAAGTCGGTGATTGTTTGAGCACAACTACTGTTGTCCTTGGGATACACGGTTCCATCAGAACCGATCGTAATGTACTTCGAGAAGTCACAGAATTCGAACCTAGACTCAATCCTTGTACTTTTTCATCAAAATGTTTATTTAAAACTTTCATTTTATGAACATTCAACATTTGACATACTTTGTCCGTGTTAAAATAATTTTAAACACTAATTTGGACTTAAAATAGTTCAACTTGGCAGTTTGTAATGACGAAATGCTCTTTTCTCACGCTATTTCTCTCTTCCCTCACTCTCTAACACGGCATTCCGTCATTTTCCCATTCCATCATTTACAGGCTGCCGTTAAACTTTCCAAAGCATGAACTTAACGCACCAAGCTCCCCCAGCCGAGCTATCGCAGCACTGCTGCAGACTGTCGAACTCCCTTTTGTCGTACAAACCATGGAAATATCCCATGTGGATTTCCGAATTCAACTGCTGAATCGACGAGAGCTCGCCGTTTCCGACAGCCATTCCGACGAGATTCAAGTCCCTCATGAATCCGGTTTGGATGTTGTCGATCAGGAGCGAGGTTAGGGTTGGGACATAAACGCCTAGAATGCTTTTTTAAGTTTATTTCCATCGATGCATTTGAGAAGTCATTTTTATCAGAGAATTTGCAAGATGTCTAGTTCTTCATTAAAACGCGGCATGAGAATTTCACAGCAAACTTACTAACCTCCATACGACTCTCCAGTGACGAAGAATTGGCGTCCTCGATATTCTGGGAACACAGACAAGAAGTCCTTCAACGCCAGCATCGTGTCCATCGCAGTTCTCTGATCGTCGTAGACAGTGTCGTTATTGAGACTGTAGTCTTGTACGGAAAAGCCGACGTTTCTCGGAGATTCGATGTAGAGAACATTAGCTCCCTTGTTCCACGAATAGACGTTCTCGAACAGTGTCTTGCCATCGGGATTCGGGTGGAACGGACCGTTTTCTATAATGATTATATTCCAGTTCAATGATTTTACAAGAGGCAATACTCAAAGATTAATCATCATTACACTTGCAAGATTTTCAAATAATTTGAAACAGACATTATGGCATAAGAAATTGCATCTAAACAACTTTTCTCTAGCAAAATACAAGCATTTCGACGAATGTGGAACTTGCCAGAAAACATTGCCAATAGTCCAGAGCAACCCGGCCCTCCTAAAATAGTCAGTCAGAAATTTGCCTATCAGTCTAAACTTTGATACCAGTCAGCCAGAGCACAAGTGGATCGGTCAGAGGGTTGGATTGCGATTCGACCAGCCAATAATGCAGGTAGTTGCCGGTGACTCCATTCAAGTAGCCGGAGTATTGTTTGAAGTTGAGTGGATATGTGATTCCAGGCAATACCCAAACACGGTCCGCTTGTTTGCGAGTCCAGGTCTTCTGGAAATTGAATCTTTGAAAATGTTTCGAAGTTAATCAATTGTTGCATTGTTTTTGATCTCAACTGGGTAGTTTTCATGATAGATAAGTTTCAAAAATTGTTCGGACTTTCTATCTCATGCAAAAAGTGATGACGGCGATGAGGAATCATAACTTGCAGTATAACAACACGACATGATAAAAATCCGAATTTTGATCATGAAACATCTAACTTGAGGTGGTGGCTGATATGCCGGATCTAGGGGTTTTCCCATTGGTAGATATGGAACGGTCGTGTTGTAGTTGTTTGTTCCGTTCAAGAAGTTGAAGAACATGTGCAGTGCGGGTGCAGGTCTGTCAGTTGGTACCTGAAACCATTGTCTATGACATTTTCCAGAAAACTCGAATCTTGGAAAATCGAGATTTCGTCTTTATTTATCATTAAAATTTTCCAAAATGTATTAAATAAGCTCACAAAATGCCCAGCTCCCTTGACAGTCATCAGATCCAGCGTGATCTTGTTGTAATTCCATTGCTTGACATAACCCCCCACAACTCCTTGGAAATAGCCAGGTCTTGTGTATGTCCATGGTTGTCGGGGAGTTTTCAGGGTGAACTTGTATTCTTTCGTCGCAAGGTTTTCGACGAACCATTCGTCACCGAGGAAGTTGCAAGCCTGAAATTTATTCCATTGGTAGAAAATTGAGAGGCGTTCTTTTTCAATGATTCAGAAAAGTTATTCAAAGTGTTATAGGGTAGAGTCTGCGAAAATACACTCCACTCTACATGCTATTTTTAGAATGATGGCATTCTGAAATGCCTCATTCGTCTAATTTCATTGCGCCTACCATATCGACGTCTCCGTTATAGATAAGGAATCGAAGGGGATATCCAGAATCAATCATGGACTTGAAGACTGGAGTTGTATCGTGAGTTTGTTGGTGGTAATACTTTTCGTTGATATCGTCACTGAAATTATTGTATTATAGAGATAGAGATTACATAGATTCTAAGCCCAGGGGTTCGAGGAGACTATCATTCTTTGTTTCTCTCGAATTGACTAATTTCTTTGAAACATGCGAAAAAACTTATCTCTTCAAAATGACGAGTAAGATATTTCAAGAAATCCTCACTTGCAATCCTGCCAATGACCGACGGTTGGGTTTACATGAAGCGCTGTCCTCACAGCTGGAAGATTCAGATAACTTTCAGTTGCATCGTCCATGTAGCAAGGGAAATTTCGGAGACTGCAATTTTTATTTAGCGCTCAAATTTATGGCATCAACTATGAAATTAACTTTTTCTTATACACTTGTAACAAGGTGTGTAATTTTGGTATGGTTATCATATAATTTATGAGCAAATTACCTGTCAGTCGATGCATAGTTGATTTGCGTGTACAAATCGACGAAGGGATTGTATCCTCTGGTTCCCAGTTGGTATAACTTTGCAGGCTTTGAATTAACCGATTCACGCTTCTGTCGAGTTTTGGAGATCTTATTCATCATGGAGTTCTGGTCCGGGAAAGTAGTGATCGCCGAGAGATTGTAGCAGTCTTGGTATCTAAAATACAACTTATTTGTCATATGATCGGCGTAGAGCTTCGAGCTATTGCTCCCGAAATTATGATATCCCATGAGGAAATTGAAACCTAATTTTTAAGAATAACAATAATGATGAACTCACGAATTATAAACATCATTGGTCGTCATCCAGACATCGTTCATCGTCATGTACGTGACCAAATTGGCGCACTGCTTGAATGTCGGATCATTCGAGTCGTTTCGTGGATTCACGTTTCCGAATTCGTCGACGTAAGTGAACTCAAATGCTTTTAAATAAAATCGTTTTTTTTTAAATTTATTTCAAGGTGTTTGACAAAATGGTTTTTTTTTTATAGAACTAGTATTTCCTTTCGGTTATGTTTACCTGTGAAAAATCGCAATATTCCAACGGATTTGCGGCATTGTCAGGACAGCATGCTTGAAGTTGCTCCCAATCACTGAAATTATTAATAAAAAAATTTTTTGTAAATTTAGATGCGTTGAAAAATTCAACTTTTTTATTAGAATGATCAAAATTTGCGGATATTTTCACACAATTTTCTTACTCGACACCAAGCATTCCTCTGTAGTAAAGCAAATTTGGCGCGGAATTGATCTGTTGCTTCATGCTCAACATTCCGTTTCCTACAGCCATGCCCTTCAGATTCAGACCCGTCATTGAGCCGTTCTGAAATATTCTTTCTCTGAATTACATATTTTTGATGTACATAAATATCTTCCAATTTCACTATGTTTTAAATTCTTTAATATTCTTTTAATTGAAATTTTCAATTCGATAATAGCATTTGCATTTTGAATCACTTATCATCAACTACAAATTTTTAGTAGTCCACGGCCTTAATTAACTTTTCTTATCAGATTAATTTTCAGTGACCTCAACAATTCATTACAAATCTAGCCATTACTCACATACGTTGATTACAATGATTTTCGAATCTGATGAAATTCACCATAAAATTTAAAGATATCATTTTTATCAAATTTTCAGGTTGACGAGCGTGCAATACAAAACCGATTGGGCAAATAATATATTTGAATCAGAAAAGGAATGGTAAATTTAGTAGTACCTGTATCATAGTGACCAGGAGACTCGTCAAAGTTGGCACGTAGACACCACCATAAGATTCGCCTGAAAATTATAGGTTCCATAGAAATGCTAGAACTTCAAAGTCTTCTAATTTAGGATGCCGCGATTTTTTACATTTACTATTTCTTACCAGTCACATAAAAATCTCGATTCTGATACTCCGGGAAGGCTTGAAGGAAACTCCTTAAAGCTAGCGCGTTATCTGATGCAGTCTAAAATATTTCTTTGCTTGTTCGTCTACTTTTCAATGGTTTACAAATTACAAAATTTGCCTTGGAGTTTCAAAGCATGACGCAATACTCGCTCTTTTACCTTCGAGTCCGTGTAATATTGATCAACAGGAGCATTTGCGTCCCGATAGGAATAACCTACTCCGAAGGGTGCTTCGAGATAAAGAATATTAGCGGCCTAAGATTTTACTCTCAGAAAATTTGATTTAAAATAACCCCTACTTTGTTCCAAGAGTGAATATTCTCAACGAGGGTTTGACCGTCGGGCATCGGATGGAAGGGACCATGTTCGGTGAAGAAGCCTCCAAGTGACGAGCAGCCGGGTCCACCTAGAGGTATAATTGTGAAAATCCTAAGTCATGTCGAGAAAAATGAAAAATGAGCATACGGAGTAGTTTTTTTTTCAAATATAATAAAGCCTTCAGTGTTTTTTTGCAAAAAAAAAGTCAAAAGTCTAACCATTCAGCCACAATACCAGCGGTGATGTCGTCGGATTCGTTTGAGCTTCAACTAGCCTAAAATTATAAATTTCAATTTTTTTTCTATAATATTTTAATTAGTTTTAAACTTTTGAGTGATTCTGGATTTAAAAAAGAAATAATCTTTGAACTTTTAATTCCACTTTCTGATATTTTTGGAGATCGGTTTTTCGTCTTTCTAGTAGTGCAATTGCGTGATGCAACTTCGATTAGTTTATTATCAAAATGAGTCGACTAATTTGCTTATCAAATCAAATTCTCGACTTTCTTGTCGAATTGATTATTAGTGGATACTCGAGACTCAGCACCCGTATCATTAATTAACTATCCAAAACGGTTTCAAAGACCCATCTCTCAACACATAACATGATTTTTATATTTTATAATTCAAGTTAGAAGCTGGACTTCGCTATAAAAAGATTAAAAGTAAAATCGCCTTATAATTTGAAACCTGCATAATCCTAATTTTGATTGGAAGCAAAAGCTATTATTATGATAAACGTTAACCGTGCAATAATAATTACTTAGTCAGGAATTTAAAATAGGATTAACGAAAAGTACAACGAAGATGACATATCAAGCGGAATTCTGGCATGAGGATACAATGTACAAAATTTTTGAGAAAATTATAACAAGTTTCCGATCTTATGAACAATATCCTGGTTTAAAATGCAATAACCCCTTCGGATTCTTATGCTGACGATTTATCAAATTCAAATAAACCTACCAATAGAACAGATGATTATTAGACGAAGCGTCCAAGTACCCGGAATATTGTTTGAAAGGGGGCGTAAACGATAGTCCAGGTAAATTCGTTATTTGATCAGAATCCCTAGCCGACTCAACATTTCCAAACAAAAATAGAAAACTAACAAATAACAATAAATATTTTCTATAGGCTATCAATGGTTGAAGGCGTGGTCTCGGTTTACCCATTATGTCTGAAAATTTGGCATCATCTATATTTTAATTATATCAAACAGTGCAAAATTGCAAGTGTTATTTGAAAATAAGACTAATTATAACAAGGAGAAAAAGTTATGATAAAAAATTAGGCAGTTTGGAAAAATAGTCATCGTAGCATCGTTTTAGGCGAAATAGGAAAGTTTTGATACGGAAAGTATTATTTTCCTCTACTAGCTTGTATTTAGATATGTCATTATTGCAGCTATTTTCCGATATTCAAAACTCTTCTAACGATATAATTTTGCCAGACATTGAAAAATGTTATTTCAGGTAGAGTTTAAATTCAAACATTGATGAATAATCAATCGAAATGATGATATTTCCGTAATTAGGAAAGCGAAAAACTATAATCCAATAGTGACAATCGGAATACATTTATAGACTCGGCCAATGGCTCAAAATCGCTGTTATCAAATCGCAGAACGGCAAGACCGCGCAAATGATAAAATCGACACGAAATTAATTGGAAAGGCAGACTCATTATTATGGGAGTTTATCTTGAAAAATTATTCAAATCTGAATAAATGATAAATTAAAGAGTTTTAGGCCAAAAAGAAATTTATAAATCGATTGAAAGTAAATTTTGACCTACCTATGAAGTAGTTGAATAGACGATGAATAATCGGTATTCATTTCTAAGAATTAATATTTATTGAAAATAGTAGAAGCATCTAAATAAAGTTATATCATTCAGCAGTGTCGTTGTTTAGTTCATACAAAAACTCATTGTTACAAATACAGAATTGCAGAAACACGCTATTCTAGATCTCGAAATTTTCATCAATAATTATCAGGCAGCTTTCGGCCAATTTATTAATTCCTATATATTTAAGAGTGAATGTCAGTATTATTCAAGGTGATGCGGAACAGGGGTCTGTCGATTTGGCTGATTTTCCCATATGTTGCTCGGTTTTTCACGCTGATCAGCATGATGTGGTTTGTTTTTCATGAAAACTATTGTATGCAGGATTACGGTAGCTTAAAGTTTTGACAGACCCGACTTCGGGAGAAAATTCATAACTTTCTTATTTTTGGACCAACTTGAATGATTATCTTCTATTTTGTAGACCTTGAGTAGGAGAATATGGCAAAAATAAAAAGGAAATTTTTAGAAATCAATTTTGGCGGGAAAAATTAGCCTAAGTTACCCTATATACTCGTACTGTGTTTACAAGTTTAATGTGAGTTAATGTCGGAATTTTCCATGAAATCTTGTAGAGCTCTTCAAACTGATCAACTTCTGTTCCAGAACTTATTCTAGAATGTGCACACACAGAGAGATATGATTTTTTCAAATTTGTATTATAAAGGCATTATGCTGAATTTGGCCATTGCATTTCAAAAAAATTCTTAGTTTATTACCTGATAATCTGTGGACTAAGTGCTGTTGAATAAAAAAAGAATTATCGACTTTGGTTCTTACTAACATTCACTCTTAAAATATAGTGAATTTCTATTTTTCCTAAATTATACCAATAATATTTTGTGCATACATTTTGACGGGTTTTTTGCGGAATTAATTTATTCATAATTTTAAATTGAATACTGCAAATAAAGGAATTATGGGATATCTGATTGAAAGATGCAAAATTTACAACAAAAAAATGTTACATAAGATGAGATTGAATCGTGGTTATGTCGTTATGGAGTTATAAGTAGTTGAGTCGTTGGATAATTAGACGATAATTAGGGGTGATTAGGAGCAAAACGTGCAGACGCACTCGTCAAAGATGCAGGCTCCGGTCTTGCAGCCCTGAAAATTAGACATTTGGAAAATTGATAGAATTAGCGAAATTTGTAAGGTTTACGTAAAGAAGTTGGATTCTAGTAGCTAAATGATAAATTACAATTTCTTAGGGTGATCATTTTTGATGAAACATTTGAGAGTAGAAATTCTCCGGTTCGACTTCTTGAATAGCTATTTGAATCGTAAGATTATGTATGATACAAAATCTTTTTTGCAAACGATGATTGTTTAGGAAGAAACTAGGGGATAGCGTATTGGAAGGAATTCTTCTGATTTATAGCGAAAAATGACAACTTGGATAATTCGTTACTTCGTTACCTATGAATAGTATAGGGGATGAAATGGCAGAGATTCGTTCCCATACAATCTCGTATGTAACAATATATCGAATAACTACTTTTCTAGTTGCTAAAAATGAATATTCTTACCCGGCACTTCACATTCTCGCAGGCCCAAGTCGACGAGCACCAGCCGAGCGATTCCGACACGGCCACGAGAGCGAGCAGGAGGATGAGACACAAGAAAAACTGGGTCGACATTGTTTCAGCTGAAAATTTGAACAATTCAAAGCCATGACAAGATAAAACAGAAGTGTAGGAAAGTACACAATTTTTCCATATCTAACTTGTTTCAGAAATAGTAGCACGAACCTTACAAGAAGCAAAAAAAGTAAATGTCGAAAAATTGTATAAGTGATTAAGGTCATGAGAAATATTAAAAGAAACTGAAAGAATTCTGAACGGAAAATGGAATTTTGAAAGATAGTTGATCAGAAATGTGCAAATTGAAAGAGCTTATCTTCGCGAGATCAAGAAAAATATCGACTTCCTGTGGGAGGGATTGGAAGAAATGTTTTGGAGAATAGATTTTTTGTTGCTTGAAAATACGTATCATTGCACGAAATCGAGTGTTTTCAAGGTAAACGCGCAAGAATTCAAGCAGTTGGCTTTGTTTTGGTTTGATTTTAAAGAATTGAACTTTGATGAGATTTTTGAGGCCAAAGTGAATCTGAATAAAATATACTTTCGGAAATTTATAATTTTTGATAAGTCGTACAAGGGAACCTTTTTAGGGTCCCGTGGCATTTCGGAACGAGAGTAGGCTCATTTTAAATAGCATACAACTTTGAGTCGATTCATGTAACTTTTTCAACAAAAATCGAAAAAGATCATCGGGAAATCAGAGATCTAGAGAAAATGGAAAACAGACTAATAGCGAAAAATAAATCTGAACATGTGGCGAGTGACATTGAAAAGAGAAATTGGGACCAACTGTCTAATGGCAAGTGTCAGAAACTAAGAAAAATTAGTGTAGACCGACCGCCTTCGACGGCCGGCTAATGCAGAATAGAGCAGAAATAGATTGCAAAGCAGTATAGATACAGTGGAAGAATAGAGAAGTCGTACTTTTATTGAAAATTGTCAGAAAACGATCCTTCTCATTTCACCCCCAACCCGAGTGTTAATGGCCGATTCATTACCGATTCTCTATCTTTTATTGTTTTTCAAAGTTCTTCTAATACGCGAATTTAGTAACAATCAGTAATTGCGATTGGAAGTTTCCATTTCTCTCCATGATCAGTCTCAACCCATTGTGAGATCAAGTTCAGATCCCGAAAATTCGGACTGCATTTCATTGTTGCGGGAGCAGTAATGAACTCTCACATCCATCGATTTTCACATACATTCAACTTAAATAAGATAATAAAGAGAGGCAAGAACTCACCAGCGTAGTAGCGAATACAGTCGGTAATGATCTCTCAAACGTTTTGCAAATTTCGTTGTTAAAATTAGCATGTTATAATTTTTGGGCCAAGCGTACCCAAAAATTAGGTCAAAAGTCGTCGGAAAAGTTACGTTGCACAGGATGCAACTGAGGCCCATAAAACGGTGTATCATACATGGGAGTATGATAGACAAGTGGTTACAAATAAGCTTGAACACACAGACATATTGTACAAAAATACTAAAAAAGGTGAAAGGTAGTTTAAGAGCAATTTCAAATGTGAAAACTGCTTGTGATTTTATCCAATCAGAAACGAATTGCAAATTTTTAATGGGCTTATTGTTATCAATATTCCTTGCATTACTATCGAAAAAAAATGCAATAAAATTTTACGGAATTCGATCTATGCAAGCCATCGCCATTGGATAGTTCCCGTTACAGTCTACATAACGTCCCGATGTCGTATCACAAGTTAGGGCTAAGTGGCAGGTATTAGGGGTGGTAGTATAGGTTCCACACACCAATGCACCATCACTAACACGGAAGGCGGCAACAGTTTGCATCGCCCAGACTGTGGAATCGCAAGATAATACTGATATGCAATTCGGATATCCATCGACAAGCATCACTTGTGACGGTCCATGCTCGACGGTTGTTGGGTCGAATCCAGCCGAATTACAATTATATGGTAGCCAATTAAAGGTTTCTGGATCGTCTATTTGACATACAGGACAAACGCCTAAATTTATGAGTTATTTCAAGTATTTCGCTTTATTTTATTCTTTGAATAATTTTCGAATTTTTACGGGTCTGAAATCTATATAGGAGCCCAAATCTGATGATGATGAGAAATTAGCAACCTGTAGACGTGGTCGACGTCGAAGTAGTCGTAGTTGTCGATGAGG
>LIAE01007976.1:69459-83430 GCA_002287525.1 Diploscapter pachys | reverse complement strand
AGCGTCACGCATTGTTAAAAGTGAATACAACCTCCGCCGGCCGCCTTCGGCGGCCGGCTGACCAAACAGAATTCTGACATAACCTACAACCGCTATGAGCTGATCCTCAGAATTTTTTGGAATCGAAATCGGAATTGGTCGAAATTCGCAGAAATCAGAACCGTAGTGCTTGCCCGGTGAAGCCCTCTAAAAATTGAATCTTTCTAACTTTACATCCAATTTGTTTGAAAACATTCTCCGTTTATATTTTCAGGGATACTTTTTAAGAGTTTTTCAGCAAAGAGAAATATCTTTCAAATAATGCATAGATAAAAGGTTATCTCAGTATTAGTAAATAGTAAATTTCATGATATGTCTGTCGACCGTGCTTCCTAGACCTAGAAATCAGCTTTCACAACCTTACTACTATATTGTTTTTTTTTTACAATTTTCCGTATCAGCATTCCACATTTCGGCCCATGAAATAACCCGACTTTCATCGTTTGATCGTCTCGCAACGGCAACCCAAAGTGTTCACGAAAGTGAGACGGCTTGTTTGTGATCGACTGAGGCAAAGGGAAAACGATAAAATCACAAGAAGGAGATAGAAAAGGGACAGAGGAAAGGAAGAAGAGATTATAACGGATGGCAGCAGACGAAAGAGGAGAAGAGAAAGATAGCTATCACGAAGACGTCAAAGGGTAGAGGAATGTCTTGCCGCGTTTAAAACGAAAATGCGACTGAGTTATTTTTTTATTTACAAGATTTGTTTAAAAATCACATGAATAGCCAAGATACAATTTAGTTTACCTTCAATAATAATTGCTACTTTATCGTTTTGCGCAAACATGAATTACGGCTTCATTTTTCTTCCAATCGAATCAACGAAAGAACACCCGAATTAGCGATTCGAAGCAAAAGCCGAAGCAATTGGATGTTCTGCTTTCCCGCCCAGGGATTAGGCAATTCTGCTGACTAACGACGGAAACAGCTGATAGATATGATAGACAGCAATTGAACTGTATCTCTGGCTTTTCTTTCCTTCCCTCTGAATTGCCATATAAAAGGCAATCAGCCCCGCCCACGCGCCCTTGCATCTTCTGTCACTGCCCGAGGCATGCCGTCAGCCAATTTTGCAGCCTATGGCGCCATTGCCTTTTCGTCTTTGTGCGTCTCGTTGACTCTGCTCTACATCCCCGTTTTCCTGGGAAAGATCTCCAACATCCAGAATGCTCTCACCGTCAACATGGAAGAGTTTAATACTCTTCAGGTAGTTTTTTTTTCTAATGGCTGATATCATTACATTAATTGTCGACATATCAAAGAGAACTAAAGGCAAGATGTTAGCGCGGACAAATCATATAATAGTCTGTTTACAATTTTGTATCTCTAGCCTGCCATAAGCCCATATTTTCGCATACGTAATGACGTCATCATTTTGGGACGATGGCATGCCTCCAATATATCTTGCATCCAATTCAAATGTTTTCCAGATGTGAATATGTATTTAATTCGAAGAATCATTTATCGTAAAATCTAAAATATAAGCTCATAAATTTCACTTTTTCGACCCATAATTAGAAAAAAGACGATTTTTCAAACCGTCATAACACATCATCATTACTTCAAATCGAAACTAAATTCACTCAAATTATTTTAAAGAACGTTATAAAACTGATCCGGAATGATATGAGCAAACTAATTAGTAGTTCCAGCATTTTTAGGAGTAGACTTTTATTATATGGGAACTTCTAATTTAGGAGGACTATATACTATTTAAATTTTATTTTACAGTATATCAAAAGCAAATAATATTGCTTTAAGCATTTTTTCTTTTTTGTTTTGACTATATTTTTATCGCCTAACTGAATGCAATAGATTTTTAATAGATGCACTTCGGAAAAATCTAAACTGAATATTCAAATTCCAAGAAACATCGTCTATACAGTTCTTCATTAAATTGCTTATCAAAGTATATTTATAGAATGATTTCAGGAAATGACGTGGAAACAGATGATGGAAGTGCGAGGAGAGCCCTTCCCAACCAAGAAAGCCAAGAGACAGACTAATGAAATTTGCAGTCAGTATTTTTAATGAACGACAAGCTCTATCGTTCGGATTTAGACTGCGATGAAATGAGCCTCTGCCCTGCTGGACCTCCAGGTTTTTCCTCGATCATTTTAACAATTCTTATCGAAAATTTTAGGAAAACCCGGATCGGTCTGAATTTTACAATTAAAATTCCCAATATTTGATCATCTTTCAGCCTGGTGAAAATGGAGAGCCGGGAGCTCCTGGCGAACAGGTTGGAAATTCGTTGATTGAGAATATATATCAAAAATATATCGTATAAATGATGCTTATTCTTCCTAACATTTTAGTTCGAATCAGTTTATATGGATATGTTTCCACCTATTTAAATTCATTGTAATTTAGGGTCCATCTGGAATCATTGGCATCGTTCCGCCTTCAGACATTTCGAATGAAGGATGCAGACTTTGCCCACCAGGTTTTTTTTTTTACTTATTCTTAAACATCTTATTGCAAAATATGGATAAAAATTCAAATGAAATCTAACAAGCATATTTTAGGACCCAAGGGACCACTGGTTTGCAATTTTTTTTTTTTAAATTTTATAACAAATTTGATCCTATAATCCCTAAATTCAGGGCTTCCCTGGAAAGCAGGGCGAGGATGGAAAGATGGGAGCTACTGGCGAGGTAATTTTGGAAAAAAATACGTCAAATATAATTTGTTTAATTAAGCCTGGTCATGAAGGAAAACCTGGAATCGGTATCATAAAATCAAATTATTAAATTATCATTTATATATCATATACATTTAGAAGGACCTGTGGGACCGCCAGGTGGGTTGAATTCGATATATTTTGCTCACATATTCATAGTTCTTCTTAACTTTGAGATAAAATATTGATCGTAGGCAAAATAATGCCGTTGAGCAATTAAATATAGCTGCATTATTTGTCGTCAATTTAAATGTTTTGTCTCAAAAAATAGCTATGATTTTTTGCGAGTAAACTATACCTGAATTTGAAACTATAGGCGAGAATGGAATGCCCGGACCTGCCGGTATTCCTGGACCGAAGGCAAGTTTTATCACAGTTATTGAATATTTCCGCTTGAAAATGGCAAAGTAATGTTACATTTGTATCGTTTAGTCAGAAAAGAAACGGAACTTCGATTCCGGGTTCGACTTTTGCTCGGTACTGTATCTCAATCTCATTTCATCTTATTTTTATCGACAAAAACTGTAAATATGAAAGTTCGAAGTCATTTTCAAGCTTTACGTTTCATAATGGATTCAAACTAAAAATAAATTTGCAGGGCAGTCCCGGACAGGATGGAATCGTAAAATTTTCTCTTAAATTATTTTTTAAAACTATAATATTTCCTATTTTAGGAGGGACAAAAGGGTCCAGACGGTGAGAAGGGCGACCAAGGATCGCAAGGACCCAAAGTAAGTTTTTAGTTTCGAAGAATAATCGATGCAATTTGATTTATTATTAAAATTTCAATTTAAGGGCTATCCAGGACCACCGGTAATCTAGTAAACATACATTTATCTATGATTAAAAATAAACAGGGCGAACCTGGCCAAATCGGTGAAAATGGAGAGACTGGTCCAGGTAATCATTAATTGTTATAGCCTGATTTAATTAGAATAATTGCAGCTGGTCCTTCAGGCAAACCTGGGTTTGTTAAATTAGACTTATTATACTAGAGTTCCATTTGAGAGCCCTAGTTTAATATCTATGAAAAATTTCAAATTTTAAGAATGCTAAATAAGCTCAAAAATTCAGAACTCCTGGCTTTGCTGGACAGGTCGGTTATCAGGGCGAGCGTGGACAGGTTAATGTTGCTCTTCATAATTAGTTAATTTTAATATTTTCAGCCTGGAGAGGATTCCGGCTACTGCCCCTGCCCGAAACGTCAATATGCCTCGAAAAAGGCTCTCGTCTGAATGTGATCTTCAGAACAATAAACGATTTCATGCAAATCTTAAGTTAAAACAAAATGTTGAAATGACTACCATAGAAATATCGAAAATAACAAACGATACTATTGTTCTGGTCAAATGAAGTGGAGTTTCGTGTATTGAAAAAATAGGGAGAAAAGACGAGAGGCAGAGGAATTACGTACCATTCTTTCTGTTGTCCCCCACTGATTCTTCCTCTGAAACTCTGCCTCTCTTTGCACATAGTTCATACGCGCATTTCTCGCAGGGCGCTCTTTAGCACACGAGCAGTATATTCTTGCAGAACTGAATGTGCTGCAATTTTAGAACCAAAATTTCAAAAATGATCGACGACAACCTATTCGAAAGTTGCCATTTTCAAAAGTATGCAATGCACAACTTTTGATAAAAGCATCGGTTTGGAAAAAGAAAAGCTGCTCAGTGCTTCTCAAAATGGGCTCGATTCAATGACGTAAAGTTTTAAAACGCCATCTTCAATTTCGTAAAATCACTTGCGGACACTAATGCAAATACAGCGCATTACTAATGCGTAAGATACAGTTCGATGGGCATTTCATCACACGTTTCTCTTTTCCACGTTTCCTTTCATTCTGCATCGCATTCTACCTCTGTTTGCCTGTCTGTCTGTCTCATTTCTGCGCCTATCTCTTCCACCTCTTATCTATCTTCAGTTCTTTAGTGCATTGCAATGAACTACGACGAAAAACCATATTTGTCGAGATTTTTGATATTTACTCATTTTTATAATTTTAAATAAATCTAATTAGTCGATACTAGACAGACTAGTAATGTTAGTAAGAAATATTGCCCATTTTTAGAATAGTTGAATTTTGCAATCCTTCTAATTTCATTAGTGGTGTGAGATCTTAGCCAACTGGATATTGAAAAATAATTCTTATTCAGCCACTTTGCATATCTACTGCATGAATTTATCGCAGCCGTTTCCACCTTTGCTAATCAAATATTTCAATATTGCGAATTTGTTATTCATCATGCATGTTTTTGGAAGTTTTCTGCGTGATATACATTACTGAAGTCTGTTTTAGAGATTTCAACATGATAATTTCAATTGAATCTTAGTTCTTGAGAGTTTTATTTTATAAGGTTTTTGCAACTAAAATTTTTTTTATTTTTGAAATCTAAAAATTCAGAAAATAATGTCAGTCAGTTTTATCGTCATCGTAAAATATCAGATTTCATATTCATCTCATGAGATTAACATGAAAAATGCAACGCTGAAACATCATCATCATCTAAATATAGGGACCGAAAACTCTAAATTTTTCGTTTTGGTTCGCAAAAGTGGTCATTTGAAACTCCAAAAATAGGAAACAAGTACCCTTCAAAGTGAATGAGCACAAAAGGCATAATCAGATTCGATGAACCATTCGGAGAAATGAATTTTGCTTTTAAAATTATACCAGGAAGTGCGAGCACGATCGTGTTCACATAGAGTGAGAAGGGATCAAAACATTTGTTTCGTTGGTCGATTTTGGCGATTTTTAAAATTTTATTTCTTCTTCGCGAATATTTTAGTTACATCGAAATTGATTTTTTGAAGTAGAAAAATGTCGAAAATAATGAATTATGTAAAACCGTTTGCGGTCCTATCTAAATATAAGAATATTTCCTATTTGCCTTCTCAATTTTAATATTGCATGCTCAAAACATCTATCATTGGGGATCGAAATTAGAAATGACGAATGATTGCTGAACGCAGCAGAGAACGAACTTTCCGAAAAAAAAATCGCGGCCTCCTTCTTCCTTTTCGCTTTTCACCTTCTCTCTCTTTATACAAACAGTCTTCTCGTTTCTCGAGGCTCTCATTTTTTTCGTATGCACTTTTAGTTTTCATTTAGCCAGGGGATATGCAGGATTTGTGAGTGTTAAGCGATCGATCGAGTAATTCCCTTGTGTTTTGTGTTTCGTGATTTGTGATATGTGCTTATCTGCAGCCCGCAGTTGTGTTTCTCTGGCAAAGTGCAAAGAGTGCAGTTTCAGCGCATTGTGCGATGCGTCCACGTCAGCACCCACAGAAGTCGCCAGCCTCGACAGCTCGTTCCACCCCCGTTCCTGTCCGGTCTACCGGCTCATCATCCCACGCCCATGCTGCAGTCCATTCAGTCTCTCTCTCTTCATGCCCCTCCCCCTCTTTCTCCTTTTCCTTCTCCCAACGCCCTTCTTCCTCCTCCTCTCGTATTGATCGCCCTGCGCAAAAACAGCATCGGTCAGGTAATTCATTTTTCCGCTAAAATATTCAAATTTAAACGACGATTTAGAAAGAGCCGAAGATTCCGACGAAGAAACAACTCAACCAGACTCCGAAGAGGAAATGCCTCGGAAGAAGGAGGAAAGTTCTGCTGAAAAACGAGTGGACAATCAACAGGAACTCGTCAAAAAAGTATTTGAATACTAAACAATGTTTTAGAAGAACTAATTTTAGTTACCACTCGTGAAACATAAAGTCGATCGTGTGAATGAGAATCTAGAAGCGTTGGGATCTTTCGTTGAGAAAAACGCACCGGTTGGTAAAAATAAGGTAAGCGTTCGTTTAAATTTAAATTTCGTTTTACGGAATAGGATATGACAGTTATTTATTCTTCATAAATAGATGACAAAATGAATGTTCGAATTATTTCAATAAGCATAATTTTAGCTAAAATCCAATTTATGGATTTAATTTTTGGCACATTTATTTAATTTCACATATCTGATTTATTGTTGGATAGTTTAAGATGCGTTTGATATGCCAATATCAACGAATATTAATTGAATCATACAATTCGAACTTGAAGTTATTGATACTCTTATGCGAATCAGAAATAGATCCAATATTTTCAATCTGTGACTAAATTTAATCATTCAAGTTTCTTAATTTAAGCAAAACTATTTTAGCAAAAAGCCCTTGGAATGTACCAGAATCTCTTGAGAGCCTGTGAATCTGATGTTGATTATATCAAGTGAGTCGTATGACTATTTATTCATTTTCATATTCGTTTTTTTTAGAAAACTATTGTCTCAAATCGAACGCATTCGAAGGTCGGAATACGATTCGAAAATGACGACGAACATGAAGCGATACGCTCTGATGCAGTTGATAGCCGTGCAGGCAAAGACGCTGCCTCTCTATGTATGAAAATAATGAAATTGTTGTAATTTTCTGAACTTATTAAATATATTAGGTATCTGGAATCGAGGGTCATCCGCCGCCCGGCGTTGGAGGGATTTCAATAGCAGACAACGTGGCTCTTCGAGTTGGAGATGCAGTTGCAGCACATACTGGATCTGATTGGATACTTGCTGAGGTAAATTTATTTTCTTTCAACCTTAAACGTCGATTGATTATTTAATTTCGATTATCAAATATTTATAAAATTCATAACCAGTGAAGGCCAACATAACTTCTTAGATTAGCTTGATATAAAATTTAATTTTTATTCCTTGGTGAAAATGAGGAAAGCGAAGCATTTGTGAACGTTTATTGTTCGCGTTTTAATTTTGTCATTGGAACGCATTCTTAGCAAGGAAAAGTTCACAGAGCATGAACGATAGTTAGGTATTCAGTAGTAACTGATTGTCCGAGGAATGAGCATATTTGTAAACTCCAAATTCATATGACAAGCTTAGAGAAATAGACAATGATAGAAGAAAATAATATAAAGCAACTCAATAGTAGTCGTCAAATTATTACAGATTGCCTCGGTGACCGACAAAGGCAGATATGAAGTGAGGGATGTGGATGATGAGAAGCGGAGGAACAAGACGATACCGAGACAGAGACTCATTCCTCTACCCAAATACAGGGCTGATCCGCAACGGTTGGTCAAATAAAATAGAATGATAGGAATATAAAGCAAAATCTTGACATTACAGAGATCCTCACGCTCTATTTCCTTCTGAAGCACTTGTTTTGGCGCTTTATCCACAAACTACTTGCTTCTACAAAGGTAAATCAATATCGCTCCTTGTACAATAAAAATAAGTCTAAATATTCGTTTTATTTTTATACCAAAGTTTTGATAAGTAAAGCTTATCATTTAATGGCTCATTATCCTACTTGTTTTTAGTCTTACATTTCTTTTTCAAACTTCTAACCGTAATGACGTGAATAGCGTAAAATTTGCTTCTTCGATCATTAATATTTCATCTTTCAGTGTAAAAAAAATCAAATAAAACTGAATAGATAAAATTTACAACAAATGTATAGAGGAGAGTAAAATTGTAGGAGTGGTATCAACGCCACCAAAAACACCGACATCGGATTACATGGTGATGTTCGACGACCCGAGCTACCCCTCTGGATACTCGCCCGCCCTGCCCATCCCGCAGCGATATGTTATCCCGTTCAGGGAGATTAGCACTATTGCTGCCGACAGAGACGAATAATTTGGCTTCTTACAAACTGCTGTGCATCATTTTGTAATATTCATCCATCTCTATAAGTTTGGATAGGTTAGGGTATGATCGAATAGAGTGAATATCCCCAAACACTTCACTCAATTGATGATCGGATGACGTGAAAATATTATATAATGGCGGGCAGAAGTTTGGAAACGCTCGACATTTTCGAGTATATGCCTGATTCACCACAAATGAGCGAACCAGGCATGTAGCCAAAAATGACGAGCGTCTCCAAACTTTTACCTGCCACTGTATAACCTACCCTAACCTAACCCTAAACACGAGACTCCTTGATATCATAATCATGGATGGACGAAGTGTACAAAAAGTCGAGTAATTGTTATTCACTTATCTTGGGTCATTATCATGGTTAGCTTTATCGAATCTCATGCTCAACTTGATCTCATTTTGTGTTATAATAAATTTAATTTGAAATAAATTTTTATTTAATTTGAAAGATAATAACTACTTTGACCTACTATTAATGAATGCTGTTCAATATTTTCACAAATAAAGTCAGCATTCCTATAACGCAACTTGCTAAGAATTTTGAGCATTGCTATTGTCTTCTTCTTCTTCTAATCGTATTCGAACTTGGAGCTTGGCAATTTTAGGATTCGACTTTTCCAATTCGGAAACCCATCGCTTGCCCGTCTGCCTGTCGTTGCTGTAGAGAGCCCCCAATGCGAGAATGGTCTCCTCCTGCTGTTCGTGACAGGACCGTCCCCTGTTGCGCTGTCTCTCTTGCCATTCAGTGAACCAATTCTCGTAATTATCGTCGAATGTCTGGTCTTTCTTGAATTCGTCTTGTCTTCTAAAAATGTGCAAATCAATTTATCTTGTGGTATATACAATATTGTGCATCAATTTCGAATACGTTATCTTTCCTCTAAAAAGAATGGACTATTTCAAAAAGCCTTTCCGAAGTAATTGTACTTCAAAAATATGACAATGGCATAAAATAGTGAAAAGTTATCACAGGAACAATAATTTAGTTTTTTGATGGTGGTTTCTCCTCGGGAAGAAAGATTACACATCAAAATTCTGAGGAAATGCTACTCAATCTCAACTTTTTTTTACAATTATTTTTTCTGGGAATCGACAGCAAACAAATTTCAAATTTTTCATGAATATTTTTACTTGAAAAGAAAAGATAATTAAATTCGTCACTATTCATAAACTTTTGTCGTAAATTGAAAATGTCTTACGTGAATTTTCTGAGCGGTTTACAGGACAGTACGATGTACTGAACTGGAGTCTGCATTACGTAAACTCGATATGGACCGTCCACAAATACCTGAAAATTCATTTTTCATGTTTTTCAGAAACCGTCAGCTGCTAACTTTACATACAAAAGTAAGAAGGTTACAGATATGTAACTTTAGTTTTCGTTGAATAGCCTCATTGTGGAGTAAAAAATATTTTCTGCGTAGTTCTGTTCAGTAAAGAGCGGCTTTTTTTTGCAAAAGCTGTGCACTTTTCAAATCTATATAACTGTATACAATGGATAGGGGTAGGGAGAGGTAGACTATGCTTAGTTTTAAAATGATGAGCAGCATGTGCGGAGTATCTCTAGGAAAAGTTGGCCTAACCTACCGAGCCCTACCCTTATCTCTATTCTGCTAGTGCACAACTTTTACAAAAGGCCGGAAAGAACAAGTGCTACGATAAAATAAAAGATAACTATCATAACGAAAATTATTTTCGAAATTTGAAAAAAAAACTTATGGCCTTCTATGGAATCATTTTTTTGTTCTTTAAAATTAAAAAGAATTGTTGTACCTCGTAATTATCTGGTAGTTCCTTGATAAGATTTCGCTGCACGAAGCTCTGCGAGTAGCAGATCCAGGCTGGATGATCCTTCACTTCCATATCGATGTCGGAAAGCTGGACAGAAGAATAATTATATTTGATTGTTCTAGATATTTATACGAATTTCAGTAAAATCAGTCCGAATTTTCAAAGTTCAGCTTCGACATATCATTTTAAAAAGGTTGAAAATTATATTTTTTCTAGTCGCTTCTTTGCAAGCTATTTACCGCTTTTAGCCATTTTTCAGCTCCATTTGCAGAAAACAGCAATCAAAACGTTACGAAAAATTTGATAAAATAATCGGACCAAATTCAACAAAATAATGTCTTACTGTAACAAGACCGAGTTCTGCGCCAGGATCTCGATTCATCATTTTGAGAGCGATTCCCGCCAATTCGGCTGCAGAGAGGTTTTGATCTACAATTTCTCCTCTATCAAACAACCAATCAAATAGCTTCCGACCTTCAACGTGCCTTCTGTCCAAGTACTTATTGGCGTGTTTGAGTTTGGGCATCCAGTAGAGCATTCGCTTGGCCTTCTTGGTCGCGAAATTCCACTGTCCGAATATAGAGGCGACGATGTCGTGCAGTTCCTTATCAGGTTGAACTCCTGGAATATAAGTTGTTGTTTGCCTGAAACAAAGATGAAAACGAACCATGCCATTCCATTTCGTCCAGCAGCCTCACGCAGCAGAATTGTTGCTGGGGATAGTGAATGAACAGACGCTGAAAATAAACTTCATCTTTCGAAACGAAGAAAAATGCTTTGGAAAAGCACAAGTCAAGAGGAATTCAACACATTTGAAACAAAGAGATAAATGCATACCTGCCACTGATTGGCGGGGACCATCTTTCCCTCTGGAAAGACCTGTAGAAGTGCCTTGTAGGCATCCAAATCCTTGTGCACTCCAAAGTCCTTCATGTTAACCCTCGAGACATTGATGAAGTCCACGTGATTCCGTCCTCTGTGGTCCTTGAAGAGCTCTGAAATAGAGTAGTCCTCGTGATTTTTTAAATGTAGAAAATTTGGAGATTTTTAGAACTTTTCGATCATCGTTTTTGGTTGACATTCTTAATTCCGAGTTCATGATTTTGGATAGTTTACTCGTTCTCCAAAATTAAAAATCAGAGTGTGAGCAAAACTAGTTAGAAATTTGACAGCCAAACGGGTCGGTTCACATAAAATATATCGCTAGCATCAAAAAATGACAATAAGAAACACAATTAGCCGACAATGCGTTCAAATTCACAGGATGACGCAATTGTCCGTTTTTCTTCTTGGAAAGCAAACAAGATAATTCTAGCAATGAGAAAGGTAGTGCTACTGGATGCAAACATGAATAAACCGACATCCTCCTTGTGTCCAGAATTTGTCTTTTTCGTCAATTTCATATTTGATTCCAGAGAAAGAAAGACAATCTTTACTCACTGATGATAGCCATGAAAGTCTCCTTGTTGCGCTCGAGAGGGGGCACGGTGTTGTACTTGTCCTCTGCACGAACAACCACGAGTTTGTCCTTGTCAGTGTTCTTCCTCCTCTCTCTTCTCTGCTCCTGCATGGCTCTGCAACTCCATCCGAATGTCCTTCTGCCTTGGACTGCAGCTGCAGACTCACTGCACCCAGCCACAGCTCTGTGCAGTCCCTCTATTGACCCCAGTCTAATTAGGCATCGGTACATCCTGAAAACCGAAAATTCGTGGTAAAAACAAAAAAGCGAAAAACGGGGAAAGTTGAGAAATTAAAATTTTCCTTTTCAACTGAACCGAACACTTGCATTTT
This sequence comes from Diploscapter pachys, assembly GCA_002287525.1. NCBI lineage: Eukaryota > Metazoa > Nematoda > Chromadorea > Rhabditida > Rhabditidae > Diploscapter > Diploscapter pachys. The sequence continues at coordinate 71,463 of LIAE01007976.1, read as the reverse complement.
CCCCCTTTCTTCGACTCTCTCCTTTTTACGTACTGCCTCGTTTTCTTCTCATTTCTTCCGCGTAAGTACAGGACGAATCGACTTTAGATTTGTGACTGGCCCAAAATCTCTTATTTCTTTCTGTTTTTGTTCCTGATAAAATGATTTTCCTTATCATTTTTTTATTAGGAGATATCCTGAAAATTCGGCCTCAATCACCAGTATAGTTTTTCCCGCTTGAATCTTTGAAATCCCCATAAAATTAAGCTATTGAAACATGAAAGTCGATTTTCCGTCTTCTTTTCCAATTTCTCGAGAATCATGAGGATAATTCGCCTAATTATCCCTGCATTACCGTTTAATTATGAATTTTGCTAACTAATTAACGTAGGGGATATTCTTCAATTGGGTCAGATTTTGGCATTTTGCTAGATTCGCCGTTTTCTTGAAATTTCGTATTTTTGATGCTTGATTCGTTCTGAATATTCAACGCATTTTCGTTGTCAATGAATTTGATTCAATTCGTAACTTCAGGGTTCAAATAGTGAAGCATGCCGACGAAAGCAAAGGGTGAGCTCCGCGAGTACACGGTGATCGGCCGCAAGCTGCCCACGGAGAAGGACCCAGTGACCCCCATCTGGAAGATGCAGATCTTCGCGTCCAACGACGTCATTGCCAAGTCTCGCTTCTGGTACTTCGTCTCCATGCTTCGCAGAGTCAAGAAGAGTTCCGGCGAGATCCTCTCCATCAAGGAGGTAAACAAACTTGTTTTCCTGAGCTCATGAAAGACTAACAATTTTACAAATCATTCCCTGTCACAATTTGATTAGAACCATAAGCGCGCTATCATTTCAAAATTGCTTCAACCGAGTAGCTTAAGCAATGTCGAATTGCCTGTTTTCATGTGACAGAATGATCATTTCAGTTAGATTTGGGTTCAGCTAAGGAAATTTATGTGGTGATAAATACTTCTTTAAAAGCTTTTCGCATTTATGAGAGACCCTGCACAGAAAAATATTCCGATAAACTTTTCATTTCCCGATTTTTTTTCGTAAATGTGTCTTCTACAATATCAAATCATTACAAAAACATTCCCTCCTTCAAATACAGTTGGTCTGTTCTGAACGATCAACTGCTAGCAAGGGAGGCAGATCGAATTGCCATGATTTTGGAAGCTCGACGTGAAATTAGACTTTATGTTTTGCGTGCGCGAATCCACTGCAACATTCTAGATTTACACCAAAATAGCTATTAGAAAGTAAAAATATGGAATTACTTTTTTTAATATAATACCTTCTCTTGCAGGTGTTCGAGAAGAAGCCGGGCTCTGTGAAGAACTACGGAGTGTGGCTGAAGTACGACTCGCGCACGGGTCACCACAACATGTACCGCGAGTACAGAGACGTCACCGTCTGCGGGGCCGTCACCCAAGCCTATCGCGACATGGGCGCTCGCCATCGCGCTCAGGCTGATCGCATCCACATCCTCAAGGTAAAGATTTGAGAATTTCAAGCAAAATCAGACGTTCGAAAGTTAACTCGCAGAAGAAATAGTGCATCTTCCGAGGGCAATAAAAAACATGTTCTTTTCCTTTCTCAATAGAGCATTTTTCTGTGGATCGTTTTGCGGGTTTATCCGAATTTATTTTTTTGAGAAGTCTGGCCAAAATGATGTTTTTCTAAAAAAAAATGCATTAGCAGATGGGATAATCGAAATTATCTCGTGAATTTTTAAAATTCTCGTTCTTCTCCAATGTTGAAAATTGAAATTCAAATATGTTATCGGTTTTTAGAACTACACTCAGAAGATGTGTAAGAGAAGAGACGTAGAAAATGATATAACAAAGATGGTTTGAAAAAATAGGTCTTGACAACCAATTACAAAATATTAGGACGCTTTATTTCATTATTGTGAATTTAATAATGAAAAAGATGAATATAATTCGGGAAAAGAAGAATGCACTCGAATGAATGTCTAGAAAGTCTTTTATAGACAGCGCGCATCTCAAAAACTAAAATACTGACA
>LIAE01007976.1:52082-69411 GCA_002287525.1 Diploscapter pachys | reverse complement strand
TGCCGCACCGCATCACCAAGAGAAAGAATGCCTCCGTCTTCACCACTGTCCGACCCAAGACTCACTTCGCCTAAACAACAAGGCAATCGGGCAGTCCTCTCCGCCCCCTTCCCTTTTCTTTCTTTGTTGTTTCAATGTTTTCGTTATACAGCTCTACTCCAATAAATATGTTTGTTATCGAATCGAAAATACGCCAATTCCATTGCAAAATGCAGAAGCGTTGAATTAGTCGCTGGAATATTTCTTTGGTGTTTTATTCTTTCTGCTTCTACGTTGTCTCTGCGTCTCCGCCCCTTTCAGCTCTTTTTCCCCTTTCCTCTCGCCTCTCTCCCTTCCTTCTCTCTCCCCTGCTTGGGGTGCAATTCACTTTGGTCTTGCATCATCGCCACACAGACAAAGACCGCCCGTTGTGTGTTTCAGCTCGTTTCTTTTCTCGAATTCTGAACTTTCTGATTCCATTTGCTCTTCAAAAACTTCTCAATAATTGGCCCTAATTTGAGGGTTCACCAGTTCGCGTGCAGTTGCAATGGCCGACATTCCTGAAGGAGACTACGAGAAAGGCAAGGCCCTCTTCAAGTCCCGTTGTCTGCAATGTCACGTCGTCGACTCCAAGGTTCGATTTTTCTTAATCAAATTCACAAAAATCATAAGAGTAAATAGTTAGAAAAACCTTTATCGTTTTTTTTCAATTCTAAAATCATGATGCAATTGTCACTTGGTCGGAAATTAACAAATTATTGGTTTCTTAATTCACCTCATTGCTTGATTATTGCTAGGAAAGAAATATTTGAAGGAAAGACTAGCAGTTTATCACGTTCAAACGAAATAATTTTATGTGTATTTACATTGATCTTGGTTGATAGTTCTTTGTAGTCTCTCGTACTCTCTGATATCATTGTTTATGGCTGAATGCGTGACCTCAAAACATGAATGGCAATAATAATGATGATGAGACCTTGGTCAATTGACAATTTGATCTTTTCTTTTCAGGCAACAAAGACCGGCCCGACTCTGCACGGTGTGGTTGGTCGGCAGTCCGGTCAGGTCCCAGGATTCGACTACTCTGCTGCCAACAAGAACAAGGTTAGCAAACCTAAATGATTTCTTGAAAATTTCACTCAATTTAGCAAAGACTTTGAAGGTTTCTAGAATTTCGAAACTTTAATTTATTTTTTCATATTGAATTAGGGCTCCAAAATTTTTCGCAAGCAAACTTGAACTTAACTCGGACTTTCTATCGAGTTGAAGTTTTAAATTCAGACATCTCTGAAATTCATCAATTTTTTCGTGAAATAGTGTTACTAACAAGCAAGAGTGATAAAATTTCCGAGAACTTATTGAAATTTAGTTCCTAAAAATTTATTTTTCAAATTTCAGGGAGTCGTCTGGACGCGTGAGACGCTGTTCGACTACTTGAAGGACCCCAAGAAGTGAGTTGAAAACAGTTTTCTAAAAGCAACTTGCACAAAGAATCTCGAATGAGGTTTTGAAAATGACATACAGATCCATTTGAAGAATAAAAATACCTACTCTCAAGCTCTTTCGTGAATCTCGTCTCGTTTATATTTTCATCGGACTGCGAATCTGCTCCAATGCGAAAATCGAAAACAAACAATAAACAGTATCAAAGGGTCGCATGTGGACGGGACGAAATAGTGAAGCGAAGTATTCATTCACTGATCACCGTTTGTTTTCGATTTGAACTTTGAAACATTCTCTATCTGACAAACATAAACAAAGTTGGCAATAGCGTCAGACTCAAATTTGTGAAGTATGCGACATTGCTAGGTAGTGGTTTTTGTTGCACTTCTTTCATCCAACTATTATTCGTCATGCGCATCGTAATTAACTAGTGCGAATTCGGTTTTCCTCTCGCTTAAAGTAAAATTAATCTTTTGAACTTATTTATCCATGGTACCTATGCCATGTCTTATGAACTTTTAAAGACTCCTTTCTTGTCTTTTTCAAATAGTTATTGGCAGCTCGTAATAGAATTCATTGATCATTTTTAAGAGAAAACTCATATTTACGTTAGTTTGAGAGGAAACATTTGATTTGAAACAAAAAAACTAAACACGATCTAATATTGAAAAAATCAATGAATGTCATTTGAATATGCAAATTTTAGGTACATCCCAGGCACGAAGATGGTGTTCGCGGGACTGAAGAAGGCAGACGAGCGAGCACATCTCATCAAGTACATCGAAGTCGAATCCGCCAAGTCCCTCTAAGCGCTCAGACTGCTGTCCATGCAATCTCACAAGGGTAGATCATTTTTAGCTTTCTCTCCTCCCTCCCTTCTTTATCATCAAGCATCCAGCTACAAACTCTCGTTACTTGCTCTCTTTCCCTCTTTCTTTTGACTTCGTGTCATTCTTCTTTCAAATCTCTTCATTTCTTTATCCCTTTTCCATCTTCTTCTTATGATTTTCCAATTTCGCAATTAGCTATTCGAAATTCGTTAAGAATTTGTCCGAATAACTTCTAGTTCTTCTAGGTCAAGTGTTGATTTAAATGCCAAATTCAGGTACAGCAAATAAACACATTGTTTTTTTTATTATTTCCTCTCTTAAACTTTATTGAAGATTAGGTATGCAATTTTAACATAATTCAAATGCTTTTATGGCGTTTTTTTACTTTACGTTCTCTTTGATTGAAGAGTGAATTACTTCGGTGAATAAAGAAAGGTTAAGAATTGGAATTCTTGCATAATCGTTTTCCTGGAATTTCGGCTTGAATGCTTGTTTTTCTGTCTGCATTTTGTCTGTTTCAGTATCTAATTATCGAGTTTAACAGGTCTGCAGTGTTGTTGTGTTTTGTGGCGGTTCGAGTTGAGAATATCGATGAGGAGAAATGGAAAAAGGGATAAAGATGCAGAGACTGCCATTGCGGGAGGGCAGACACGCAGACAGCAGACTTGAATTGGAAAAGCAGAAGCAGAAGAAGCTGTCCTTCCTCTTTCTCATTCTATTCCCTCTCGTTTCCTCTCCTTCTTCCCTCTTCCTTTCACAGCTCAATTAAAATATTGACTAGAGCCCTGTTTGAGCATTCAGTCATCGAGTTCAGTCGACAGCCTCCGAGTCATGGACTGAGGTGTCCAAATCCATTTATCCTCCCATTCATTCATTTTCGGAATTCCCCTAATCCTCCACTTTGTTTGGTTTCTCCTATTTCCTTTTGTTAGCTGTGTGTTTTTCAACTTTCCCACGAGCAGAGACATCGACGAATTGATGTGAGCAGCCCTGAAGGCAATCGATACTTCACTGCAATGCTCAGGTGGGTGATGAGGAATATGAGATAAAGAGGGAAGACAATGGAATGTTGTCGAGAAGACCGACTGATGAAGGGTATGATTAGATTGCTCCTCGTCTCTTTGTTGTTTGGAATTGGACTAGGAAAGGAATGTGGCCAGAACGACTACGAATTCACATACACGTCCTGCGATGAGGCAGGGCAAAGGTAAGGCTTTTTCCATCAACTTTCAAGCTGATCTTCATCGATTTTCAGATGGCGAGTGGCCGTGCCGAAAGCGGGCAGCAATTGCGAAGGTGGACTTCCTCAGCCTCAGAAAGGACTCAACTGCTGTGGGTATAGAAGTGAATTCCCTTCGAAATTGATTTATTTCAGCATTTTCGTGCAAACCTGGCAGATATTTGGACATCGAAACGCAGCAGTGCAGACCCTGTGATCCAGGTTTTGTCTAAAAATGTGTGTGTGAGATTCTCTTAAAATGCACAATTTCCAGGTCGCTACAGTCTGGGAGGTGGCATTCGCTTCGAGGAATTCGTAACTCTGCCGGAAGGCTTCTCCGTCGAGAATTTCGACCCGAGTGCAGGAATCTTTTCCGATTCGTCCTCCAGCAGCAGCAGCACCAAGACTGTCTGTCCGTTAGAGTGAGTTTTCTTCAAACTTTTCACAAGTATAATGGATCACTGAAAGCAGTGAACTGAAAAATTGCCGAAGTCTAAACTCTTTTGTATCCCTATATGTTTTCGAATTATTTTTTCTCGAAAGATCCATTTTTGAGCAGGTAAAAATCTCATTCGAGTTTTACATCTGCAAAAAATATCCCCCGAAGTTATTTGAATGGTTTCAGAGCAGGTTGGGTAGTCCGTGACGATGTGCTGGTCTACATCCCCACCCCGTGCATCTCCCGTCTCTCCTACCAGGCCACTCTCGTCCGGCCCGGCTTCGTCGAGTTCGTCTACAGAATGCCTCGCAACAATCGAGCTCTGTCTCTGCAGGTCGACGTCAGAAATCAGCAGTGTCAAAGTTACCGGTAAAATTTACTACGTCTTTATTCATTTCTGTTACATTACTCCAGAGATGCGTTGGAAGCATTGACGTCGAAATATTCGAAGGCAAGGACGACGAACAAAGAGGAATCTCGGAATGGAGAGTGGATTACGAGAAGAGTCGAATTGAGAACTGGTAATTTAGCCTTTCTTCTTCCAACTTGACAAACTGTACACTTCTTTGACATTTCATACACTTCATTCACCAAGCACTTTTATGATCATATCGATTTGATGACAATAGTGATCAAAACCGAAACTTCCATATACAGAACTGCGCATATGAAACACAGTTTTCAAGAATCTTTCAACTTTATTTTCAGGTTCAAATGTGATTTCCTGGACAATATCCAATAGTCAGGCGGCAGCTGGTCAATACTTCGGAGATCCCATTCTAGTCGATCACATCGATGTTCTGGGTAAACGAAGATCTTATATTCTGACACTTACTTGAGTATTCAGGCCTGGCATTTGTGCGTGAATGCGTGAGTTGTCCCCCAGGCACACATTCTTCGAGAGGAGCAGCCACCTGCAATGTCTGTGATGCTGGCTATTTTGCACCCAAGGGATCTGCTCAGTGTGGAAGATGCCCTCAATCGCAATATTCAGGTATTATTCTGCGGCAATCAAATAATTTACTGTCGCAGTAATCACGATAGTAAACTCGATTTGAGTCCTACTCCTGTTTTATTTATTTGAAAATGAGTGTTTGTAAATATCACAGCTTAACGAAATGAAATGTAGCATTGAGATAAGATCGGGGGGAAACGCCATCTCACTTTGATTATTGTATCTTCAAGTTGCGAAATTTCGTGATTGCCTAACTCTCTTTGAGAATTATTACGATTGAAAGCTTTCTGACCAATTTATATTGGTTTATCGGGAAATTATGGTGGGAAATTGCCATGATTTGTAATTACTTTTATTTGCAGGTCCGAAAGCAGCCATGTGCATAGACCGACCTCCCTGCAAAGCCTCCGACTACTATCCAGTGACAGAGCCCTGTTTGAATGGGTCGACCAGAATTGTCTACAAGAAAGTGCAGCCGGCTGTGTGCAGAGACGATGTCATCGGGGCTGTGGCTGTAAGAATTGGGAACCTTTCCTTTCTTTTCTTCTCTTCAACAATGATTCATTTAGAAGCCCGAACCAAGTCCTTACAAGCCTTGTCCTAAATGTAACCCTGGAATGGCTAAGGGAAAGGATGGAGTTTGCGCATTCTGTCCGAAAGATCACTTCTCTGATGGAAACGGTAAGAAAACAAAGAGGAGGCTTATTTTTGGAAATCTCGAATTTGATTTTTCAGAATGCAAGCGTTGTCCCGTGGATACAGTGCCTAATTACGGCTTTCAATATTCGCAGTGGGAGACGCTGCCCCCCAACTTGTCCACTAAATGCGAATACATGAGTGACGGTATGGCAATTGGACAACGTTTATCAAATGACAACGAATTTGCAGAGATCCAAATGGCGTGCAATGTCGAAGACGCCTGGCTGCCTTCCGGATCTGCTCTCACATCGGCTCCTTCCCTGCAGAGAGGCATCGCTCTCGAACTCATCATCGATATTCCCGAAGGTGGGAAATTTGTTTCATTCAAAATTGAATTGGCTCGCTTTATGAATAGTTTTTAATGACGAAGATCGGCTTAAATGTCTCATTTATATTTCACGCTCGATGCATGTAAGATGATTATCACATTGTCTTTTGAGCTAAACTATTTGTCATAATTTTAACAGAGCTAAATTTTATAACAGAAACGAAAACGTGCATTAAAAACGTTTCGCTCAATTTTATGTTAACTTTAAAATGCTTGCAGGTTTTTGGAATCCTCTAGCCCCTACGGCCAAGACAAGTTCGATTCAAGCCCCTCTGGCACAACTAACGGTTGTGTTTGAGACTTCCTGCCAGGATCCGTCCTGTGTCATTTACATCATCGAGGTAAGGTAGTTAGTAATTATTCAAGGAAAATATTATTCTTCCTGAATATTATAAACATGCGTCACCTTGATGTGTCTGACCATTAAAAATCAACATTTTACGAAATACTAGGAAGAAAATTCTATTCTAGCCAATCTAACCGAGTTTTATTATTTTTTCATGTTGCGATATGGCGAAAAGTCATTTTTTTTTTAAAATATTTTTCCCTCATTACGCTAAAGTTTTCCAGGATACATCAGCGAATTATGATTCGAAAGAAGGTTTCTACCGCTTCCTTGCTGCTTACAACGGAACGCAACAGAGAAGAGTCTGGTCTCACGGGATCACCAAACACAATCCGGCTAGATTCCTGGTTCGTATCTTAAAATTACACCGCTTCACTCAGTCTTATTGTTTTCAGTTAGCCTTCCTCCGTTCTGGCGCAAATCGCAACGAAGATTCCGTGATGGATGTGGCTAGAATCTACTCGATCAACGTTACTAACGTTGGACACAAAAATCATCAAGGTTAGTTTTTCAGGACATTTTTGATCATTTGTAAGGATGAAATCATCCATGCTAGAACCTCATTACAATGAGTAAAAGAAAGGACAGGATAGAGATTGCTTCAGAATCTATAAATATGAAAGAGCATATTTTCAAAATACAAGTTATGAAATCAATGATTTGCTAAAATTCAGTCTAGCTAATAAAGTTGAACGTTTGATTTGCAGGAGGCGGAGCGAGTCAATGTCTGCCCTGCCCGCACTCGAATGGAGAGGGCTGCGTTCCTTGCCCGAATGGACATTACATTGATTCTGCGGTATTCCTATTTCAGATAGATTGTTTTAATTTCGCCATATTCAGAGCCACTCCTGCATGAAATGTCCAGAGAACACGATTGTCAACAGCACTTCTGACAGAATTGGCGCAGGAGTTTGCATTCCTTGTGGGGAAGGTAGGATTATGCATTGAAAATTCATTTTTCTACTATTTGATTAAATTTTCTTTATAAATAAAAAGATAGTACAAATGATATCACAATTTTTCGTCTGATTGAATTTGGTAATTTCAGGTTTGAAAACGACGGACGGTGTTAGCTGCACGACAGACGGACATCTTCAGATAAAGAGAGACAATGACACTCTTGATTATGATTTGTCGCCTTGGGTTAATAAGTGAGGAAAAAAGCCGTGAAGTCGATTTTTATAATTCATTTTCAGAAACTGGACCACCTCAGGAGTCCGCGTGTTTGCGAGAGAAGGGGCCAGCTACTTCCACAACTTTCTGCTCGCTCCTCTGGGAGGCTCTGTCAAATGTGAAGAGCAGTTCGATTCCACTGATATCACTGGGTTCTCGGATCAGGTATATTAGATTGTTCCATAATTTCGTGCAGATTTCATTTTAAAAATTATACAATTATTGCAGACAAAAGACGCAGTGGAAGGAGCTGCCTGCAGACTGACTGCATTGCCGACCGTGGCTGGAAATCAGTCAAGGACTATTCTCATTTCTCCGCTTCTGTTAGTAGATTTCTTATAATTATGTAAGAATGTTCCGAATTTTTAGACTAGCAACTCGACTCGAAGCAATAACGACGAGTCGAGAGAGAAATGGATGGAAATTGACTGACAAAATGCTGGAATACGGTAGATTGAATGAGTGAGGATCTGAATTAGACTATGCATTCAGAGGGACTTGACAAAGCAGCGATTCCGATGGACGTGCAGCTGTGGTACGAAACGATTGGCTCGCCTTCCGACGTTTGTCCCAAAGGGAACATTCTCGTCGTCACTGCGAGATGTCAGCCAACCAAGAAGACATTTGAAGTAAGATTTGAGACCTCGAAAACAGGGTTGCTCACAGGTATTAAAAATCGTACCTGTATCAGAATTAAATCCAAAATTTTTGCACATTTCACTGCCTTAACTATAAGCAGGTACAACTTTTCTGTACCTATCTACTTGAGTTTCCTTCCATAGTAAAGGAGAAATATATGCCCGTGGGCAGTTCTGCTCGAAACTATTGATTTCAAGCTAATCTTCGCATTTGAAGAAGAAAAAGTTTGAAATATTCAATTCTAAAAAAGATTTTCAGCTACGCCTCCCCCATTCGTGCCCCGACAGTACCTGTGATGGCTGTTTTTTTCATTTGATCGTAGAAGCTGCACAGGTTTCTCTATTTTTTCAGTCTATCATTTGCAATTCCATAATTAGGCCTGCCCCGTTTGCAACGAGGATGACTATGACACGATCAAGGGAGAGTGTCTGGATGGACATCAGACTATTCATCTCATTCCCAAAAAGTATGTCACTTAGTAATTTGTTCAACGTATTTGACTACCATAGGCACTGCGTCTTGTCTGGGAAGGGATCGGAGAGCAAGTCAGAGGCCTGCTCAGTGCTCTCTGCCACTCAGAGGACTCTGCTGGTTTGTGGCGCAACTGCCCTGATTGGCCTGTCCGTCACACTCATTTTCATCTGCAGGAGAAATCGAAAGTGAGCATTTTTAATTTACGTAATGAAGGCGAAATACGAGTCTTGTAAAGAAAAAGCTAGAAAAGGAATCTTTTTCTAGTTACTGCTTTCAAAAACTTCGAAGAGTCCATTTCAAAGTTAGGCGTAGTTTGATCTTCCAATTTAGCCAATTTTGGAAACCCCCTCATCCCTAAATGAAAATTTGCAATTTCAGGCTGGAATACAAATACACTCGACTAGTCGAGTCACGAACAGGTGAATTGCCTGTAGCTGAGACATGCGGAATTGAGAGTGACGATGAAGATGAAACAGCCGATCGAGTGATATTCGCGAAGGGGAGGGAGAGGAATGGAAAGGCTGCGAGTGGAAGGGACAGAGACACGAGGGGGGTCGGATCGAGAAGCATCATGTCCAAGGAAAATGACGCCTTTATTTCCCTCGATAGTGAGGATTGACTTACTTCTTCTTGATTATGCATACTTGGGTCAGCATTGTTGTCCGCTATTTTGCCATATCATGTGTGTTCCTTGAAAGTGAAACAAATGACAAGTGCATTCTCTTTCTTCTTCTTCTTCTTCTCTTCTATTCATACTTTCATGTTCCAATTATCATTTTACGTGATTGTCGTATGCAATGTAGTTCCCCCCATGAATTGTCATAGTTTCGATCTCCTTACTTGCCAAATGCTTTATTAACTAAAAATTCGGTGATCTCTTCTCTACTAAACACAACTAATCTCATTTCTTATCAGAAAGTACCGGTCTCCACACCAAATATTTTGGTTTCTTTCATACAATTCCTAGTTTGAAAAACATAAAACTTGAGATGCGTATATGAAGTATCAATTAAACCGCTGAACTTTTCTCAAATTTTGGGTTTATTTCAAATTGTTTTCTGTATTCGATGCGTGTAATCTTTCTTCTAATTGCTTACATCCTTCCCAACCCGTATATGATCATCATTCCTCTTATAAGTTCGGGCAATTGTCATGGTTGTTCCCATTTACTGTGCATCTAATGACTAATAATAAAACTGGAAAATCTTTATAAACTTTTCAAATAACAACAAACTCAACAATTTGCATTGTAGCTGTAACAAGAAGGAATCAACAAAATACGCAGTCTACCAGGTCTTCTTGCCGACATTCTTCAGATTGCCGGGCAGCTTCTTGAGTCCCTTCGTGACTGTTCGAGTTGGAAGACGGGCCACTGCACGACGCTCTGCCTTGTGTTCCTTCTGAAAATACATATATTTAGCTAGTTTCCTCTTTTCATGTGAAGAGAAATGAACAACGCCACTTTTGTATGTAAATAAAGTTTTCACGTTAAAGATATGATCAAAATCGAAAATTTTTCTCACATCCAATTGAATTGTTTTATCTTTTATGCTAAAATACTAGATCTTTATTTATTCAGAAAGTTCTAAAATTTTTGTCCCACTTATTTTCATCTTTAAAGATTTTTACCGCCTGAATCAGTGAATTCACGAAATATACAGCGGCGGACAAAAATTTGGAACCAGGAATAATTATTTTAAAATGTGATCTAGAATTTTATCACGATCGAATGCTGCTGAAACTTGGAAAATTGTCAAGCATCATGTGTAAATTGTAGTTTGGTTTCAAAATTTTGCCTGATACATTATTTAAAAATAAAAAAGAATTGGAGGGATGTGATTTTGTCGACTTTCTTGAAGAGTTTTAACTTTAATCATATTAGCAATTATGTAAAAAAATGGGCAATATTATTCAAAAGAGTTTTTTTTCCAATTAAATGCAAATTCTTACATTAGCCAGTTTCTCTCTATCAGCCCTGGTTTCTCTGCTGATTTTGAAAGTCATTTCTCGTCCCCCGAAGGGCGTCGCTTCTTCTTCGTCCTGTTCGCCTTTTCGCATTTTCAGCTTCGACTTTTCCCGGTCGATTTTCTTCTTTTGCAATGCGAATGGCATGTCTTTCTAAAAATAAAACATAAACCACGCGAATGAATGTAAAGTTTGACTTGTTATTGTTTGAAAAGTAAATAATGAGCGAAGAAGAATAATGGTCATTTAAATCTTGAAACTAAAAAAGTGCAAATTCAAGAATGCAACTCGAATTATTTTTTTCCCAATGAAATAGTGAAATGCCCTTTGAAATCGAGCCTTCCAGAGTCCGTAATAAGGAAGACTCACAGATAAAAGGAATGAAAATGAGGAACAAAATATTCTCAAATCGATAAACGCTTACCGTCTTTTCATTCAGCTCTATGGCATGTTCATCCATGAATTTGCTAGTCGACTCACCGGGCGCTACTTCGACCAGCTTGAATGCCTTCGGCTTGTTCTTCAATCGTTCCTGTCTGAATATCTTCTTTTCATAAATAACCTTGCTCTTTATTTTTTACCTTTCGACTCTGAGTGCCTCTTTCTGTTCCTTGTACTTCTTCCTCTGTTCAGCCTTGCTCGCCTTCCTCCTCATCAGTCTTTCCTTGTTCCTCCTTGCCTGAACATCAATGTCAACTCATCCTCTCTGCATTCCTTCTCACCTTCATCGACAAATCTTCGTCTTCATCAGAACTGCTGTGGAAGGCTGCTGTCTTTGTGCCATTCTGCTCATCTTCCTCGCCATTTTCTTGGTCTCTCAGATCGAAAGTCTGTAAGAACATAATTATTTTTTTTTTAATCTTGAACTTAATTGAAGCTAAACACAATGAGTAAAATATTCAGTCACTAATTATTTAAAAAATTTGTCTGTTCAGAAAATAATCCGACCTCATCGTTATCAGACCCACTTGCACTGTCCATTTCATCGTTCTGCAGTGCAACTCGCGGCTTCTTCCGAGCTGCCAAATTCGCCGTGATTTGAGAGACTTTCTCGAATGCTTCACTCTTTTCATCCACCTAGAAAAATTTGATCTTAAAATTTTCAAACAAAATATTTACCTCGAAATCATGGTTTTCGAAGATTTTCTTGAATCGTTCATCGTGGAGAATCGTTTGTGCAGCTTCAGCCTGGAACAAAAGCCAATAACTAGCATTTCATAGGTGATTTTGATTCTTCGCGATTTTGGGAAATGCTAATGATAGCCGAGTATTTTGCATTCACTTATGCAATGCAACTCGCTCGAAATAGAATGGGAAGTGAAGAGAGCACGAGTGCATCAGATTGCGTCACTTCTTATTCTCTCTCCATATCGCGCATGCTCTAGTCAAGCGACATAGAGCTGTTCGAGTATAGAAAGAAGATACATACGGGGTTTTTTTTTTCGGGTATCGACGTGATTGAAAAACGGAGTACTGACTAATACTGTCTGCACGTTTCGCACTCTCACACTTCAACATGTGCTCATTCGCTTGCTTACGACAGAATCCAAATTAGCAGTTATTAAATTTTCTAAAAAAAAACAAAAACAAGAAACTCACAACTTTCTTGACCTTCTGTTTGTCCCTTCCCTTCAACGAGGCCATGTCCTTGGACAGCTGCATCCCTTCTTGCAGCTTGGCAGCCAATGCTGTATTCACCTGAAATAAAGCTCGAATAGTTTCTGCAACTTTTACCGACATTCGAAAAAAAAACGAATATTACAAAAACAACGGAAGTCAAATAACTCCGGCTTCTCCATATAATTTCCCTAACTATTGTTTATCTTCTCTGATCTTTTCATAATTACCTAAAACTGGGGAAGCATATGTTGTTCCTAGGGAATTAGCTGGTCAAACATAAGTTGAAAATTACATCAAGAATCCTCGCTCTCGATTCAACAATATTAATCCTCCCTACCTTAGGCAGATTAGTTGGTTTCTTGATAGTCTCCTGCTCCCTCTCCTTATGCAGCAATTCCTTGACTTTGTTCTTCTTGTAGTTGTCGTAAGCGAATGGCCGCGTGAGCGTGTTTGCCTTGTTGTAGAGCCTGGCATCGATAAGGAACCCATGCATGTAGGCCCTGAGAGTAGGCGTCCCGATCAGCGCTGACAGACCCAGCTCGTCCAGCTGCTCTTTCGTCACGAACATGTAGTCATCGTACACTCAAATAGCAAATAATAAGTCAAAGTACGAATAATTGATAAGCATCAAAATAACGCATTTTACACACTGATTCATTGAAATTCTCAATCTTTTCATTTGTAACTAACTTTCATGAAACAATGCATACGCGTACAATACAGATATTTAAATTTGTATTTTTTGTATTATTTCTATGCCATAACAAAGATGTTGCACACTCTTTGCAAGTCGCTTTCGCACGCGCTTCGCCCCTTCTTCCCTCTTATTCGCCATCTCTTCCTTCTTAGAGTGATGAACGTTATTCCTCGGGGGTTGAGCGCATGAGAGAAGAGATCCAAAATGTGTGCAAAATCCTTGTTATGGCGTAAAAATGCAAAATATTTTTATCTCCATTGAGTACTCGAACCATCAAAATAATAACAAAAAATCGTTAAAAATGTCAACCTGCGGATTCTTCCTGAGCAGCCTCGAGTTCTTCTGTGACAGATTCCAAATAAGAGCACCACTTCGGAGCAGGGCCGAGCAGGGGGACGAAATACTGCAGCATTCGAGGCGCTTCCACGGCGAAAAACAACATTCCTGGAAATTTCAAGGGAAATATTGCATGAAGAATTGCATTTCCAAATGTAGATTTTCTTATTTTGAAAGAAAAACCACGACATCGCATAGTTCCGATTTTTTAATGCTTGCAAAGAAATTTGGTAAAAAGTTTGTTTGATATAAAGGGAAAGACGAAAATCGAGATTGAATTTTAAATCGGAAATTTTCAAAGATCAAAATATATATCGAAATCGTTTCGTCAATGGTTGATTTTTCGAAGAAAATTGCCTACCCGAATCTTTGTATCGAACGAAATCGTTGAATTTCATTGTGTTCTCGATGGCGACAATGGGTCTTCCACTGCTCTCATCCCACATTTTTAGCATTCGTTCGTCCATGCTCAGCGCTATCGTTGATTCATCGCTGGAATTATGGATATTCTGGAGAGAAGACATGGAAAACCTACCGTCTAGCAAAGTCGATTTTCTTGATGGGCAGATCGTTGTTGTGGTCCTTGATCAGCAGAGGTTTTCTAGAGCGAATGTCGTACAGAAGAACCTGAATTTTTCACGCTTTCGGAGTATTTTTACGCGAATTGTCCATAAAATCTTCTGCAGCATATTGATAATCGTTCTAAATGCTTCTTGGCTTGATTTTTTCTAACAAAGAATGTAGACAGTGTAAATCACGGATCCTGCTCAAAATTGATGGATGGCCCAAATGGTATGCGCTGGTTACGATAATCAAGTCAAAATAAAAACGCTAATGTCCAAAATAATTACGAAATTTGACAGCTAATTTTCCTTTGCCACTGCAGTGAATAATGGCATTTTCAATTATCGCTTTTACAATGTAAGCTAATTTTGAATCTTTGTTGATACGTTGTGAAGTGAATAGTTAAAATTCGGTGCCAAACTGCAGAGCTATTCGGGACCTTTCGCCTTTTTTGCGTTGATTATCGTAATCAGCGTGTTCGATTTGAGTTAGTCATCAATCTTGAGCAGAATTCGTGATTCACAGCTTGCATTTGTTGACAAATAAGTCTAAGAAACTCACATGTCCAGAAGATGTACCAACGCCGATATGCAAGGGGTCTCTGAATGCAAGGGCTGTGACTTGGGAATAATCCAGATGAGATCCTTCGGCAGAACAGAGACTCTCCACCGCAGGCAACACTCCAACTCGAGTTCCATCGCGATGATCCCAGGCCTCCACTTGACCGAGGGATGTTCCTGAAATAACGAATGCATCAGATTGCTCTTATGCTTTCTAAAAATTCAACACAAGAATTATAAAAAAATAAGTTTTTCGAAAATCTTAATTTTATTGCCTTCTATATCAAGACTATTCAGTTGAAATTTGTATCTTTTATGAGAGAATTTAAAATTGCTATCTCACCACAGAGGAATAACTGATGCTCTGAAGAGAATTGTGCGCAGTTGATTGCAGGCGCAGCAGACTGCAAAGGGGGCAGCCACTCCCCTTGCTCCAAATTCAGGCGGTAGATTTCGCTACTGAAAATGTTGAATATAATAATCAGTGAATCTTTGTACTTTCATATGAAGGATAAAACTTTTCTCAAAACTCGAGAGAAATTACTATCTTTGGAATAAAAAATCTCATTACATTGGGGATCACGAAAGCTTAAAGATATCTTATCATTGAATTAAATGATTCATTCGCTTTTCATGAACCGATCGGGATGAAGTTTGAATGGTTATTTTGAGTTTGCGTTTTCTCGATTCTTTTGAAATTGTCAAAATAAATTTAAAAATAAACGAATCATAACAATTCTCGTGAATTGTTTCAATTTTTGCTACTAACTTTAGTGTGAGGGAAATAACATTGAAAAGTCAAAATCCAACCTGTTGCCGACAATGAACAAGTCGCTGGCCTCCTTGCAAAACGCCATGTCCCTGCCAAATCGGGGAATCCGCATTCGGAAATACCGACCAAAGGCGGCATGGAACTCGAGATATCGGTCGTCTTCCAGCATCACCACCTGAGTATGAAATTCACTTTCCAGAATACTCACTTTCTTCCAAACCTTAGAATAATCATCACTGAGCACGAGCAGTTTGATGATTTCAGCATCAATTCCTCTCTCGAACTTCAGAGCCAGGTCGTTCAGATCGAAGCATTTCATATATGGCTTGTAAATGCCTGAATGTAAAGACATTAATTTACGAAAATAGACTTTCTTGAATTCCCACTCGAAGAGGTCTACTCGATTTGGAATTCTAACTCGACGTCAGGGCTGAATGGAATCCCGTTACTTTTGTCTGGGGGTCTTGATAATTATTATTTCCGTTTTGGAGTTTTCAAAAATTTCATCTCCACCCAGCCCTGCTCGACATTAATAAAGCAATATAGGAAACATCTAATATGACAAAGTGATTATTAAAGGATAGAGTAGATTCTGGGTAGGCTAACGGTCACTCTTCTATATCCTAACCATATTCCTTCATTAGGTTTTCTCATTCCGAAATGAAAACTCCAACAAGCCAGAATACGGCCTCCTGTATAATTCACCAGCTAGTGTTCTTTTCTCTATTCTCTTCCTACTAAGGCCTAGTGAATCTTTACTTTTATTTTGCAAATATTATTCATGATGAACCGATGAAATTTACAAGAATTCCCAAAATACAAATTGAAAGAATGTACAGACCAGAAGTGAAGACGTATCGTCCATCAGGAGAGACGTTGACAGTGTGGCTGACATCCGGCATTTCGAAGTCCTGAATCAGCTGGATTCGACGACGCACGTCGATGTTCTTTCGCTCCAGTTTACGACGAGCATTCGACGAGAGCCACTGAAAATGTACATTTATCTATTTCATTTGAAAAACCTAAAAGAATGAATACTTTGAAAATTCAATTAGACTGAAAAATCTCACATCGGGAATCGCTCGGCCATAGCTCAAATTGAAGATTTGGACATCGTTGACCGTTGAGACGGCCATCTGGTAGCCGGAAAACTGAAAAATAAAAATATTTTTAGAAAAAATCAGAAAAAAATGAAAAATAAATTGAAAGAAGAGGAGGGTGAACAGAAGCGTAAAAGCAGGACGACAAAGAAGAAAGCCAGTGACGATAAAGAGATGATCAACTTTTCTTCGGCTTTTGCTCGTTTTCATTTTCCCCGTTAATTTTCAGTTTTTTCTCCTCAAATCAAAAAGCGTAACTGGAAAGATGAAATCTAAAACAATCCTTATTGCTAACTTTAGTCGGTTTGTTGATGAGTTCTTCTTCTGAATTCTCACGGTACGCTTTTGAATCATTAGCGTTTAGAAGTATCACCCAATCGAGTTTATTGGTTTAGCGCTTGATTTCTTCTGGAGATTGAGTGGTGGTTTTTGTGAAGTAGCTTTGAGTGGTGAGTTGTGAATTCTTCGATCTTTCCGTTCCATTTCCGTTCAACCGTCACAATCAGTCCTTGTCCCTGTCCTTCTTCCTCTGTTTGCTTTGTTTCGATTCCTCAGGAATAGCTTCAGCAGACTGAGTTGTGCCTGTGAACGACGCATCTCCGTTCTTCACTTCTAGCATGTCCTTCCTCGACAAGCAGTTCACTGGCTTTCCATTGGCTCTCGTCCCAGGATCACTCGAGAATAGCTGAGTTTCAATAATGAATTCATCGTCTTCTTCTTGGTTTAGAGAATTTTGTTTATTTCCATTTCGAATTTATTCTTTACCTGCACGAAGAATTTGTGTGTGAGAAGGTCGACACCGTGCAGTCGGTTGTTTGGTTTGTAGACAAGCATCTGTGTCAGGATGGAGATCGCTTCTGATGGAACGTCCGATGGCATCAGCTGCAATTCGTTCTTTTCCACCTGTTTCGTTCATTTCTCTAACTTACCGCTTTCAAGTTGGACGAAGGCGATGAGTTGCCGTTGCGTGGTTTGTAGCCCTCACCCAATTCCTGCCACTTCCGACTCGATATTTCCATCGCTTTCCGTTCTTCGTTCGTCGGCTTCCCAATTGCATCGAATATCAACCCCGCTTGATTGGCTGTTGTGTGGCCAGGGAAGAGGATTCCGCAACGCAGCATCTCTCCGAACACGCAGGCGGTCGACCAGATATCCACCTCGCAGCCGTACGACTTCGCTCCGAGAAGAAGC
>LIAE01007976.1:24805-51827 GCA_002287525.1 Diploscapter pachys | reverse complement strand
TAATCATCTTTCTGATCGAGCTTTTTCTCTACCGATTGTACATTTTGAGATACTGGTAGAGGTTCATGCTCATGAATTCGAACACCAGAGATAGACAGCTGTTGTCGCCTTCGTAGTCCTTCGAATAGAAGTAGAGCAGTCTGACGATATTCTTGTGCTTCAACCGACCTAGCGTCTTCAGAATTACCACCTGAAAGTTGTGTCTTCCTTTGAGCATGCATTTCCATAGACGCTCTGTATTCGTCAATGAATTTCGAGTTAAGAGACACGGAAACTGCCCAGTAACTAATTCAGAAGATCACTTTTATGTCCTACTTCAGGAATAGTGGATGCCTTTTTCCTGGTCCATGTTTTCTTGACGACGACTTCCTTCTGCGACGTGAGTGACGGCGATTCACAGACACCGTGGTAGACATTCGAGAAGGCGCCGAAGTTGAACAGTCTCATGTCTTTCAGCTGCAGGTTCGTCTAAACTAGTTTGACATGAACTTCATCTTCATTTATTTTCGTCATTTCAATTCAACAATTGCCAGTCATGAAGTTGATTAAGTCGTTGCCATCTTTTTACCTTCATAAACTTCACGGCGAACTCTGTGAAGTTCAACTTGTCTATTCACCTCATGATCATCCGCAGTGCTTATCGCCGCCGTCTTCTCTGCAGATTTGTAGGGAGCCATTCGCCTGCACCGATCGAGTGGTGAGTCTTCAGTTGTGCGAATGCGCACACTTTCTATGTTTTGATCTGCATCTTTTTACCATGCTGTACCATCTCTGCGGCATGGTTTTCTTTTCTCTTTCACGTTTTATCTCTCGCTTTCGTAGTAATAGAAAAGCTCAGCCCCTTGGCTGGCTTGGGGTTTATTTTGCTCTTGACAATTCTTGAATAAATCCTTGGTATCTTACCAGAAACTCGAGTTTATGGGACTTCACAGTCCTTGGAATCTTTCCAGAACCGCAAATAACCGGCTGGGTTTAGATTTTATAAGATTGCTTGTATTTTCTAACCGCAGCCGCACATCAGTCGATGTCGGCTGTCCACTAAACCTGCTTTTATCAGTTCTGCACTTATCGATTTGCTCTTGTACCGTTTTGAGATGGGACGTTCTTTCTGTTCGGGCGCTCTGGAGAGAATTCGGCAATGATTAATCTTGTGCTTGCGCAATAGAGTATCACTATTCTAGACTACCTAAAATTAGATATGCGGATTTCAGCTAATTTTTTTTTATTGATTTTCATGATTTTAGCAACTTAGCATGTAAAAATTTGAAGGGAGGCATGCGTTACGCACCAAAGATAGTTCTACTAGGGCGATATGCACAAAATATTTTTCCTTTTATCAAAGATATTTGCTAATTTCGACCAATTGTTTTGACAATAAATGGCAATGGAATATCGTTAAAAATCAAAGATATGTATAGGGACCTCCAAATCACACACCATTTCATTTTATTCAATAGGGATAGAGCTTTTCGCTCTCATCTTACTTTTGAACTCATAAGCTTATTCATCTGTTGAATTTGAAATTTCTACGATTTTGTTTGGGAAGCATTTGCACTTTCCCAATACTTTTCGCCGACTTGCAAATTTTATCGCAAAACTGTGGCAGCTGCACCAGAACACGCTTTTGTATTCATTCTGCATCTTTTCCTTTGTTATTTCGATGATGACTTAATACATTTCCCTATTCCCTTCCTTCGAATGTCGTTCATCTTTGCCAATTTCTCGCATTCAAATCATGCAAAACAACCGCTTTGCATCAATCCTTCTCAACATTTTCATTCTTTTAATTTCAGATACCGTATCTCGACTCTATTGTTCGCCTAAATCGAACATTATCCGATATCTAAATCATCGTATTTTGAACAAGAACAACGTTTACAAAGTGAATATTGGATTAAAAAACTTTATCATAAGGTAAGCTACTATAGAGTATATATTCGGCGCAAAAATGAACACGCTTTTAGATTAGATTGATCGTTTTTAAAAATCTAAAAAATTTTCGAGTTCTTCTCAATCTCGACAGCCATAATATCAAAATTGGCTATTCGGAAACCACACAACATCAATACTTATGAAAGCTTCTTTAAAAATGCCATAAATATACCTGATATTTACACAATTTGA
Source organism: Diploscapter pachys (assembly GCA_002287525.1). Lineage (NCBI taxonomy): Eukaryota > Metazoa > Nematoda > Chromadorea > Rhabditida > Rhabditidae > Diploscapter > Diploscapter pachys. The sequence continues at coordinate 49,703 of LIAE01007976.1, read as the reverse complement.
TCTTCAAAATTTTTAAATTTCAGCTTCTGTCCGTAGATGCGACCTGGAACGCTCTGCTCAAGTGCTACATGAACGAGGGAGTGCTCACGCAAGGAGATCTGGAGGACATGAAGCAGATCAAAGCCAAGATTGGAGACCCACTGAACAACCTGCCATCTGATGATGTAAGCCAAAATATTTTAATGGGATCCGTAAACTTCCCTTCTAAACGCTATATCTCGCCTTCTTTTTCCATGCTTTTAGAAAGAAAATTTAAACTTCAGAATTTTGGAAGGAAAGTTCACGCAGCATTTGGGATGAAACATAAAATGAATATTTCAGGAGAATGTGGACGAAGATCAGGAAGAATGCACAAACAGTTTCCCTCTCTGGTTCACCATCCACTACCGTTCACGTCATCCCTTCGAATGCAAGGTATTTATTTATATTTTTTGCTTAATGATGTAACTCTTCAGACCTGCAGTACACCCCTGCCTCCAATTATGACCAAGCTATTGCTCACTTGCGTTCCCATGACCATCGAGTGAAGACTGCAAAACTCATCTCAGAAACCAAATAAATATTGTGTTCAATTGCTTTTTGTTGTTAATTTTTCATTTGCTCATTTTTGCTGATTATACTTTTGATTGTTTTTTTAGTTTCAATGTAATTTTTAAATAAAAAATATAAGAGGTGTTTTGGACAATTTACAATGAAGATATATTTATGAATAAGAATTTTTAAGACCAATAAATTTAATTATCATTTTACTGCATGGATGATTTTAATTGATCGAAACTTTGATATTAATGTTGAGAGGTGTTTTCCAAATCTTCGAATAATTTTGTATATTCCTCCTCCATTTCTGTCATACTTAGCCTGCCTTGCAGCCCGATCTTCATCACTTTTAAGTCGATTTTCTGCACTCTAGAATTGCTTCTCATAAGATATGTCAGATAATGTAATATTATGATTATTATTTCTTAGAGATACTGATATGAGTCTATCAAATGTCAATGGAATAGCTAGTCATTTCTAATGAACATGATAACTTTATCATTGCTTCTGGCTGACTCACCAATCGTTTCGCTTTCTGATTTTGAGAATTAGTTGTTTCGAATTAGCCTCATCATTTACCAACTTTTTCTCGAAAGCGACCATTGCCTCCTTTGCATTATTCTCAGTCCTCGTCAATTTCTGTGCAGCTTCCTGTTTGATCTTTTCCATCTCCTTCTTCTGCTTCATTCTGTCCTCATCCCCATTTGGCTCGTTTCTGCCTCCTCTTCTCCTCGTCTGCAGTCTTGTCGGCCTGTTCAGCTCTGACTATTATGCTCAAAGTCTGTTGTCTTTTCTGATCTGCCTGCAGTCTCCTGTCTGTATTCAGCTTCATTCCGTTCCCTCTTCATTCGCGCTTCTGCATCGAGGGTGCCCATTTGCTCTGCTTTCACGTTGTTTATGTCCTCGCTCTAGCATTCGATGGCACTATGAATTTGCAATGCTTGAAAAACGTTCTTCTTTTTCTCGATAAATTGCAGAGAAATCGAACTCATGATATTTTCAGGTTTACATACCACAGTTCCCGATACTGAATCTACCTAATTTGCAGGCAAAATGAGCTCTAATAATTCTAGCTCAATGAAGTCTCAACTTGAAGCAAAAGCGACGAAAGTCGTGGTTGACACATTTGCCCGCACTATGACCAATATGCTCAGAGGAAACACTCAGCCAAAGTCAGAAGAGGGAACCATGATATTTTCAAGTTTACATTCCATAGTTCCAAATACGGAATCTAATTTTCAGAAAAAACGAGCTCTAATAATTCTAACTCAATGAAGTCCCAACTCGAAGCAAAAGCGACGAAAGCCGTGGTTAACGCAGTTGCCCGCACTGTGTTCGGAGAAAATACTCAGCCACAGCAGCCAAGGTCTGAGAAAGAAATCATGATATTTTCAAGTTTACATTTCATAGTTCCAGATACTGAATCTGATTTTCAGACAAAATGACCTCTAATAATTCTAGATCAATGAAGTCTCAACTCGAAGCAGAAACGACGAAAGCCGTGGTTGGCACAGTTGCCCGCACTGTGACGAATGCGCTCAGAGGAAGCACTCAGTCGAAGTCAGAGAAGGAATTCGAGGTAATTCATTGTTCCTATGATAAAATAATTAGTAGTTATTGCTTACAGGCTGAAATGAACTTTAAAATGTGTGAACTGGAGCATAGGAACAAGATGCAGATGACTGAAATGAATCACAAACATGAAATTGAATTACAGAAAATAGCTCTCGAGGTTTGTCTTGATTTCATTCGATTAATTGATTGATGGTTATATTATTTAGCACAAGAAGTTGGATATTTATGCAGAAGAGAGGAGACAAATGAATGAAGCTCAGGAGAGGGGACGGCAGGAGAAGATATAAAATATCGTAACCCAATCAAATTAAAAATAATGAGAAATATAGAAATTATACATTTTTGCACATGACGATATTTTATTCCGGCGTTTTCGAAATTAATTCGGTTACGTCCAGAAAAGGGATGGCTAAAACGCCGAGATTACTGTAATCTTGTGATTCTTTAATTCCATATCGCTTTTTTCTTTATGGTAATATGGTATTTTGTCACCTTTAAAACTAGATCATTGCTTTTTTTGTTTTTAAAATGCACCTTATTATAGCAGAATAAGTCTATTTGTGTATGAAATTTTAAATGGGTGTATATTTCAAGAGTCTCAGGTCTTCATTTCTGACATTTATTTTATAGGAAATTATTACAGGCAGTGTTCTCCGAACCTTTCATAATTTTCAAATTTTCATTTTTTTGTTCTAAAGGTTCGAAGGACATTCACTCATTAGAAATTCGGGTAAACCCCGCCCAACTTTAGGCAGGATTTTCTTTGACTGCCATGTAGCGCGATTTGGAGGAGTTCAGTCCTCCTCTTTGGATAACAGTTGTACAGCCTCCAACATCTTTTTTTTTGTATTTTTTGTGTTGTTTTTCTTTTGTGGAATAATAAAAAAATTTCTATCACTTTAGAATCGATATTGTTTCAGAAAGAGTCGCTCATCAGCCATAAATCATATGTCGGTTTCAGCCGTTAATAATCAAAAACCAACAATCTAAACCTTTCATTTTTGAAACATTTCGAGTTTTTAGCACTTGTGAAATCATTTTTAAATTTGAATATTATTATTTTGAAACTATTTAATAATTTTCGAACATTGGAAATAAATATGCTCTGCTATTCTCGTGATTAGACTCTGTAACCAGCAACAAAATTTAATAGTCAAACTTCAAATTTTCAATTCAAATCACCTGTTCTGGTGTTTGATACAAAATGTAGCCCTGTCTAATGAAAATCGAATTCTTTGATAATAATCTAGTGAATTTGAGTAACTCGGAAATGCCACAACGTGGAAAGACCGCAATTAAGAAATGTCGCAGCTTTTTATAGAATAGAGTAAAATCACAACAATTCACCTCAATCATTATTTTTCTTATCAAGAATCGATATTTCATTATTATAGAATAAATAATTACACTATCCAAATCTTGAAAAGATGGACTGCGCGTTAACTGTTAAAATGAATAATTCAATAATCAATTCTAAATGAAAGCTGAAAAATCGCCATATCAGTACAATTTCCTGCAGACAATTTGACAAGAGGTCAATAACTTTCTAAGAAAATGATGATTATTTTTATGCAACGGCTAGTCATAATAGAACAACTAAAAATTTTCTAATAATTCTCGTGCTAAATGAGTCAGATGTCAGTAGAATTGAGATCAAATGTTCGTCTTTTACAGCACTATTTGGCTATGGGGAAATTATAAAACATAATATTACACGAAAATATTAATAAAATTTGAATACACAAGTAAAAGTTTTCAAGAATCTAACTAATACCCAAACTTGTAACAATCGATGAAGAATGATTTCAGTTATAAATGTCTATTGTATATTTTGTAAGAAAAATGCTATATAATCAACAATTCTCTGCATTACAAGAATCGCATTGATTGTCAGACCTTGCATTAATATTTTCAAAAACGTGAACCTAGTTTTTATATAGTTTCTGTTCTTAAGGCTTTCTAAAACCATGTACTATTTTTCAAGAATCTGAAAATCCATCAAAATAATCATTCTCAAACAAATTTATTCGTATACATAGATTATGATTGTTGATTCTTTAAAATTCTTCATAAGTACTAAACTTGTGTAATCAACAATTATAATGACAGATTCATAATTGAAGTTCTAATGATAGTATCGTGACAAATTCAGAGACATCATTAGGGCGACAATTATGCATGTTTACAATGAACACGGAAATGTCAGAGAATGATGGGACTTCGATATTCGGAGATTACCGATATCATACCGTATCACGATATTCTTCATAGTTGTAAGGAACTCATAGAGACCTTGATACATATCTCATAGATAATGACAAACCACTTTGTGCATGAAATTACTATTTTAAAGTTCATATGATGGACAGGAATGTTAGTGGTGCAGTAAGATGGCGCATCGCAAGCTTTTCTAAAAATACCATCCTGCCCGCATCGCACCACACATAACAATGAAAATCAGCTGCACCGCAAACAACCCTGATGATTAGCTATGCACGATTTCTGCACATGACCTAATTTTTTGAACTGACAAACAAGTTCTAACGCAGGTGCAATTTTTACTTATCTGAAAAAGTATCTTCTAGTCTTACATCTTCTGCAACTTTTATACAGATTTGCTAAAGCTTTGCAAGACATAGGGCGGAACGTAATTGGAGTGCTGAAACTGAAATCACACTAAATGATAGGTTAGGCGAGTAGTATAAATACAGAGTTGATTCCCTAAGCAACGTCTTGCACTGCTACTCGATTCATTTCGTTTTGCCTTTTTTCGAAAGCGCTACCTTTTCTAAATCTTACTGTATTGAGATCATTTTTCTCAAATTGTTATTCTACGGATTTATTATTATCATTAGAGAAATAATTCACAGAATCAAATGGAGTGCCCTGAACTTATACCTAATACAACGGATTATGAAATTTGTGGAGGTGAATTAATTGTTCAGTTTACCTATTCTTAAATACTATTCTGCATTGTTTTTTAATAAACCTTGGTAACGATTTACTATTTTAGAATTTTTAACATCAGATAAATTACTTTACAAATTCATCGTTGCGTGGAAAGCTACCATACTTCATCAAGATAGAATTGATACAAGTTAGTTAATTAGTTTTATACAGACCTAGAGAGTACTTTCGTCAGACAAAAAAATCTATGGGGAGTAGGTCGCAGAGGAAAAATTTTATATGGCGAGGTAGGTCGCAAGCTTGAACGTTTACGTTATTGATCGATTCGAGGTATAAAATTCTTAAGAAAATATATAGGGGGTAGATCGCAAGGAGTTTCTGACGATCGTCCTCCCTAGATCTGGTTTTATATCAGTGTTATCTTCAAAAAATAAATCCATCTATAGAATATCAAATCTCGGCCATTTTGTATAGCATCTTATCAGTGCCGATTTGTATGGCCATATTTATGATGTATCGGTTATTTCGAAATCATGGAAAATTTTCACAATTCGAAAAATTAGTAGTCATCTTACTCATTCTAAATATACTCCTTTTTATCTGTTCATTAATATATGTAAGTTTTATACTATTATTCTTTTTATGATATAATTTCCAATAAATGCATTGAAGCATAATAATACTTTAGTTTTCTTTTGATATCTATTATGAAACTTTGCACGTTTGCTGCCAATATGATGATAACATATTCGAGGTAAAATAATTTTTAATTTTAGCCACGTGTATAAATCAATATTTATCTACAGTTTAAACGAATCGTTTAAAATATCATCTACGTTACTACAGAAAAGTGTCAACATTTTGTGAAATAGTATGAATCGTATTATTGTAGTTTTTCATACATTATTTCGCCATAATGTCTCTACTTTTCTGTTGCAACTTTCCCAAATAACTATAAAATACCACTTTATTTTAAATTTATTTGACATATAAAGTTGACATAAATCTAATATAGTTAAAATTTGCATTGAAAGTTGACATATGAAATTGTAGATATTATTGTATGATTTATTTGGTATTCTTCGAGAATCATGGTTAACGGTGCCCATAAGATTCGTTTCGATTGCAGTTGCGATATATAGAGCTAGGACATTTTCATTGTTAGAAATTCTTCCACATGCATATGTCAGTTTTGATACAAAACGATTCAATTTAGTAACCGTGACAAAAAAATAACTCAGCTATTTTCCATTATATTTTGGATATTGATCGGATTTCATATTATTTTTGGCTGTATCGTCCAACTAATTTATACTGCAATTTCCTGGTTGAGAGCTTATCGAATCGTTGATACTGTTGATATACAATTATATCTAATAACTCTTTATCAATGGACTGTAAGTTAAACGAATATTATCAAAATAAAAATGATGAATGTCAATTATGTTTAGTATTTTTACTCTCGAATAGTTCCTATTATAGCAAGTTGTGCCCAGACGATAATTAACATTGCCGCATTTATTTATCTAAAGCGGTGTTTTAAGTCGTATGGCAATCTGAGCCAAAGTGCAAGAAATTCTGAACGGCGTTTAAATCGATACCTAATGGCACATGTAAGCTAGCCTGTTCAATTTTGCACCATATTATGTTGAAAATGAATATGTATAATGTTTAGATTTTGTGCGAAGTGGTAATAAATAACTTAAAGATCGTTCAACTATCCAGTTTTTGCGTTGTTTGGAACAATCAGAAACAGAAATTTTTAAGTAGGATTTTCTCTTAACCTTGTAACCGATATCTTAAAAATCCTGTGCAAAATTAATTATATTTTCGCTGTAATAATTTTTCCATATGTAATGAGTCTGTTAAGAGGACGGATCTGTGTAAATAATCGATTTCTCAAACTTGGTTAATACATCAAATCACACATTCGTTTATATTTATAGCCGATCTCTGGTTTAAAATTCAGAGATTCGTTATAGCGAGTACGAAATGACTTGTTCAAAAACGATTTTAATGAAATCTCTAATTCCTAAGCCATTTTGTCCCCTTGTACAAGTCATAATATTATTTCTCTTTGTTTATTTATAAACAGAAAAATAGAGGGATTCGATATATTTTAAACCTCTCTTACCCAAAGAACGATGATATCGAAAGAATTTTTGAAACAATGAAAATTGTTTACGATTTAACGAAAAATAGCATAAACTAACTAGTTTTATAGCTTCAAAGTTAGAAGTTTGAGAGAATTTACTAGAATATTTTAGATAAATGTTTTGCCAACGCTACACCTTTATTAAGGAATGTGATAGATTACATAAACGTAAGCATTATTAATAACAATCTCTCATATTAACTAACAAAAGAAATGGAAAGGCCTATTTTACTAGCATATATCCTGGAAATATGTGCTGAGAAATCCTAAAGGAGCATTCTAAATAGTGAATCCTTCGACCTTGCCAGTATTTACATAAACGATAATCATTTTTTGGTCGGATAGGAGATACATGAATGTTACTTTGAATTTTTGAGAATAGAACTCGGCTAATCGTGTTTGATGGAACCAAAATACCCCTTTCGCGTTATGTGCTTAGAAATTGTTTTCTGAATAAACCTTGAGCAGTATACTTTTCTAAGATAAGAAACGGATCTACACTAGAATAAGAAATTTCCTATCAAGAGGACATTTAAAAGAAAAAAAAACTTCAGTACATTGCTGGCATTATTTACCTAATTGGACCATGCCTCCAAATAATTACCCTGTTTTTCTTAGTGAGAGGATTGATCAAGGTAGTTTATGTACATGTGCATGTAAAAGAAAAAGATAATTTTAGAAGAGCAACACTACTACACCATCGACTAAGAAAGAATCAGTCAAAGTTATTAAAATTACACCTCATGGTCCGAAACAACTGCACTCAAATAGTAATTTATGAACACAGGTCACAAAACTGATCTGAAATTATGGTAAAATGTGAAAAGACGTTCTATATGCATAGGGAAAGTTTATACAGCTCACAACTGCTTAGTTCTTTTTTAATTGAATTGGTTTATTCATTTTAATTTATCCATTCAAATGCATTCTGAGAATTTGTCGAATGTTCAACAAAAACATTGTTTATTCATTCTGTTCGAAGATAGCTGATATCAAAGTGTAACATCTTAGCTTATAAGATAAAATCCATACATTACTGGTGTCAGGATACAGTCTACGTACGTCAATTATCGTATTAAAATCACCTTGTGTATATCTGAAAATTCGGACTAGTTGTAATTGAAACAGTACTACTAATTAAAAAGTATTCATTTGAGTGAAGAAACTCCGTCGGATAACAAGCTAGAATAGACTAATGTGCCTATATTCTGATCATTAACCGATTTCGATCGTGCTTTATACCGAATTCAGATTTTGGATCCAGAAGAAATCTGCAAATAATAATGTAGGACCTCATTTTTGCGAAATTAACACATTTATTTGCACAAATTAAGCCGAAAAATATGTCGTTCCTTTATCAACTCTCACAATCAGGATTCTTGGATCACACTCAAATCCGATAATAATCACAGCCAATTTTAATCTTCCATCATTTTAAAATCGATAGTTTCAGGAAGAGTCGCTCATCAGCCATAAATCATATATGGTAGTTTTAACCGTTAGTCATCGAGAATCAACAATCTAAACCTTTCATTTTCTGAAAAATTTCTAGTTTTTTTTTAACATTTGTAAAATCAATTTTGAATTTTAGTCTTATCTTTTAAATTATTATCTCGTTTTATCCTCTTTGAATAACTTACAGAGAATTTGGAATATCTCAGTAATGTATGCAGATAGAACCAACTCTCCTGAAATACAAATCTAATCGGAAATAAATGGCATCATTCAACATGAATTATAATTTTATTATTTCCAAATCATTTAATAACTTTCGTGGTTAGACTGTAACTAACAACAAATTTAATATTCAAACTTTAAATGTTCAATTTAAATCACCTGTTCTGGTGTTTGATACGAAATGCAGCCTTGATTAATGGCAATGCTCATTAAAATCAGACTCCGCAGCCGACGTCAGGCCATAAGGTGATATTTTTCAAGAATGTGAATTTCTCATCGTTTTTTATACTAATTAAAAATCAGATCGTACCTTCCACTCATTACAAGTTTTATTGATAAAAGGCAAAGTTATTCTTATCTTCAGTTTTTTTCTGAAAACTTATTATCAAGTAACATATATTTGACAATGACAATATTAGATGAAAAGTCTGGTGAATATTCATTTCTGGAAAACATTCGTCTCTCATATAGAGGAGAGCAAGGGTTAGGAACAAAGAGTATACAGTATCTACTTACTCAGATTCCATAATAATAAATTATATCTCTTCATTAAATATTAATGAAATTTAAACGTCGATGATATTTTATTCGTATCAAGACGAAAGAATGGAATAAGTTGATTTTCTAATCTTATTCTGATTCACCTGTCGGTTGAAGTATATAATTTGAAGTTTTCTAGAACGTATCAGACAAAGCGCGATAAATTCCGACTCTATTGGTACTTATAAAATTTTCTAATTTTTCAAGTTTTATCTATGGAAGCAGAAGAATATATTCCTACCTGTAAGATATATTAGTTTAAGGAATAAAAAATTTCTCCATAATAATATCGCTATATGAAATATCTTATAGGATCTTAATTAAAATATGATTTTCAGGGAAGGATATTGCTTTACTCCTTATGGTATTCAATGGTGCATTCTTACCATGGATTATTGTCCCCATTACATTTATTTTTCCAATTATTATACCTAATCTATTGTTAAAAATCTCCGATGGCGAAGTATCGGAACTAAAGGAGGTAATTTAGCTTATTTGGCAAATATCATAAAAAAAATATTGTTTATAGGCGCCTTATTACCCAATATATTATCAAATGAGAAAATTCGCAAATTTCTTTCCGGTTATGTTAGTTACATTATTCTTAGTAATAGTTATCATAAACTTGATGATTATGTTAGTGTTCAATTTAGATGGTAATTCACATTCGTTTAAATTTCTCTATACAGTTGAGACCGAAAGTTTTGAAAATGATCATTATGAATGCAGACTGGTATGTACCATGATTGCAGATTAATTAGAATGAAATTTTGCACACATATTCTTCTCTGTGTATTGAGAATTCTTGCCAATTTTCACTCAAATTGATCTGCAATTACTGATTCTACCAAGCTACATTCATAATCACAATTGTTCCACTTTTGATCACTACTTTATACTAATTAAAAAATAATTTAGACTTAATTGATAATAATCCTAATAGTATAATTATTAATTGGGTAAGAAGCTTGCAAATGATGAAATGAGAAAATGATAGTATGACGTTTTAAATCGAGAGTTTATGTATTTATGAAATGGTGTAGGCAATAACTGAACTTCAAACGTTTCCAATTCAAGAACTCATTTCGTCATATCATCATATATACAAAAAGCCATTTTATCATTCTATCAATCACAGGTTTTCGATTTGCTAGACTATTACAGCACAGTGCAATTTATCATATGCTTTTTTTATTTCTTCATTTGTCTGCTCTTCTTGATTCCGATAATGAGTTCAGCCGTAGCATTGCTTAGCATCTGCCTTATTATCCAACGACTTGTGCTCATGTATGAACTACCACGACTAACGAATCTGCTTACCAAGTAAGTGAAAAAAAAAACATTTGTACTATTAATACAATGAAAATTGCAGGAATAATTTGAAAAGAATCATTCGTTGCATAATGCTGCTTGCGATAATTCTAAATTTAGTGCATTTTACTATAATAATGCTTATAAATTCTTATATAGAATTAGGATATGAACCAAGTCTAGCTGTAAGTTGAAAACATTATGTTTGAATTACCTTAACCATGCGTAAAGTGTTGTGATTAGAGGCCAAGTCTACTCCTTTCAAGAGAGAAAGAGCGCATGAAGTTTTTCGATGTTTCAATTATCATTAATTACTAAGGAAATTAATTGGTAATTTCATGAAACCAAGACTAATTAGGGTAATAAAATATGCCCGAAATGATAGTGTTGTCAGTTTTTCAAAAAAAAAACCACTTAGCCTCTCTAGTTATGATGCAATAGGAGACAAAGTTTCGAGTCACCTATCTATCCCTGTGTCAATGTTTAGAAAAATCGCTTGCACTTCTTCAGCTTTTGCTAAAATTTAACATAATTTTATGTTTTCCAAGTACAATATATGTTTTCAAAATTCAGCTAAATTCGATCAGTGCAGAGTACAGATTTGAAATTTTGGATGTCGACACAGAATGAGGATTATCCAGTAATTTTGTTCAACACTGATAATCCTTTCTTACGTTACTTAATTCTATTTTATTTTTGATGCATTAGAAATCGCATAATAATTCAACATATTTAGTTAATACCATACTTATCTTTGGATATTCTGGCTCTCATTGCCTCGCTTCTCTACTTTGTTCTATATTTCAAATTTCGTGATTTGGCAAGATTCTCAACAAATCCGAAACATAAATCTGATAATCGAAGAATATTATATACCATGATACCTTTATTCGTGCAGCATGTAAGCAAATTAACACAGTTGGTTTATTTGACTTCTTTGGCTGTTAAACTCAGACATCACAGGGACAGGATGCAAAATATGATCCGGGATACCCTTTAAGGCTTAACTTTTTAACTGGGCTTTTTACAAATATCAACTAAACTCTAATTCATCGTGTTTATAACATTCTCGAAGAAATGATAATGCATTGAGATTGAGATCAGTGAGAAAAGGGTTTAAGGAACACTTTAATCCGAAGATGATAAACGGGGAACGGTCACTGCGCACTAAAATCTTTGATGCGCAGTGGCATACACCCATTTTGTGGATAGGGGTTACTGTCAGTACAACTAAATTCACTTTTCTATCGAGTGATTTGATTTACGACATTTTAAAATTATATAATTATTTCATATGCAAAAATAATCATAAAAATTAATTTAGACATCAACGATCATATCGTCAGTATTAATATACTTCTATTGTAAGTAATAATTTAAAACGTGTTTAAAATGAAACAAAATTTTAAGTTTTAAACGCGGAGCATATTTTCGGCACGAGTATGTTGTTTTTTATATTTTCACGAATAGTTGACGCATGCCTGTTGTGCATAACTATGCCACTTTCGTTTATAGTTGCTAGTCCGACACGACGCCGAGCCATTAGACAATATTTCTCGAAAATGTATGAAATTACGATATTAAAAATGGCTAATTTCTAGATGTTAATTGCGTAATTTTCAATTCAACTGACATAAATCTCCCAGCGTTAATTTAACTTGCAAGAGTTAATTCGAATACTTTCAAATCTCAGAATTGTTTGAATCCGACAAGGATAAAGAAAACTTGTCAACAATGTTTTTTTCTTAATTTTAATGATGGCAGGACGGCATGTTTTTTCTACAATGTGACGACTCGATTTTTCAATTAGTGACGAAATGTATGCATTGTTTTCTTCGCAGAACTTTCGATTTTTTGTTGCTTTCAATCAATTTTTGGCAACTAGAATATTCTGCAATCTCAGCTCGACAAAATAAAGTATAGGGTTAGGTGAGGATAGGGAAGATAGCTAAGGGTTGCTGAAAAATCGTGCCGTCACTTTGTTAAAAACAAACGTGCCATCCATGCCGCCATTTTTTGGTTATCATGAATTTCAGAAGGAACAATAAACCGAAGCCTTTGACGTACATGGTCAACCAGAATAATTGTAATAATGAGATTAATTCATCATCGAATCAAAATATAGCTACAATTGCATAATAAATGCCAAATTTCTAACCTCAATGAATGATCTTTAAAAAATGTAAAAATATTATTTCATAAAATATGCGTGTGATAAGTCTAGCTCACAAATAAATAATTTGTCTGTAAATCTAAGCACAAAACACAAAATAAAAATGTCAGCTCTCTTGCTAGTCAATATGTCAAATTGCTACACATGATTTTATGTTTTTATATAATGGTGTAAAAACATTTTTCAATTTCAACTTCATTGCATCAAATCACAAAAGATAATTACTCTCATTGGCTCTTCAACGATTTTATCTGAACATACTAATTGTAATTATTTAATTTTTACGTACCTGATTAATTATGCATACTGATACTTAGGCTTCGATCTTGTCGATTTTATAGGATTATTTGGAATAGTTGCATTTGCCGGTGCAATTATTTTTATTCCGATAATTTCCAATATCTTCTTAGCAATTTCAGACGACAAACTAAGGGAATTTAAAGATGTGACTCGAAATGTTCGAGAATATAATTTTCAATGGTTTGATTAGGCACCTTATTATCCACTAATGTTTTATATGCGACGAATAGCACATATCTATTCACTAGTTTTAATAATATTTATATCATTAATTACTTTTATTTTTGTCACCCATGGATATTATAAAAACTTTCCAAACCAATTTACTTATATTGCGAATGACTGACTACTTGAGACGAGATAAAAGGAATGTTTCTTTCTCCCGCTTCTGTGAGCCTCGAAATGCGTGTGTTGATAATATTTGCTCATTTGATGATTCTTTTTATTTTCTTTAATTTTAAAAATTTCTTTCATTCAAATTAGCAGTATTTTCGCAATAAGCACTTGGCAATTATCTTCCTCTATCGATATTGACAAAAATTATCCGACTAGTTATCGATAATTGTCCTTAAAAACGAAAGAAAATAAAAAGAATAGTCAAATGAATCAATGTCGTCAGCGCGCATTCGAAGTTATAAAAGAGGAGAAAGAAATACGCCTTTTATCTCGTCCTAAGTAAATCATTTATAATAATAAATGAATAGTTCAAAAATTAAAGAGATTTTCACAACTATGCATGCTCTAACATTCTCATCGTTGCACTTATTTATCTTTAGATAAAACCACTAAGAATCCTACAATTAAGATGCATAAATTAAAGACGTTGTGTTTCCCATTGTTAAAGAAAATGGTATTGTGATCAGAGATGTACGAACCCGAATATTAATTAATGTCTGGATCCCAGTTTTTACGGACCTCATACATCTCTGGTTACAATTATCCTTCGCTACTTTTAGATGTCTTCGAGAGTTGTCTGTATCATGTCCATTCAAATTAAATTATTATTTCACATTTCATTGAATAAAATTTCCATATGAAATCTGAGATTATTATAATCAAGCTTTATTTTATGTTAATTTCTCCGACTTCACGCCATTCATTCGTTTGTGGATCGTATTCCTCAATTGAATTGCAAAAATTGTCCATATATTTTTTAAATCTGAGTTACAAATATTTCGTATAAAGATATGCAAAACTTCAGCTCACCCTCCGATTGCATACAATTTTCCATTCACAGCAACAAGCGAATGATCCTTTCTTGCATAATTCATATCAGCAATTTGAGAAATTCGACTGTCAATTGGAGCTGAGGGGTCGAAACACAGACAGGATTTTAATACACCATGGCTAAATATATAATAATACATTATTTATCATACAAAATTAACAACTTCGTTCCTCCAATTATGTAAATTCTTCCATTCAGCGATGCAACTCCAAAATAAGCTCGTTTTTCTGGGATCTTTCCTACTTCAATCCATTCCCGTTCATCGTCTGATAATCGATATATCTTTCTACTTTTACGACCATCAATAACTGAATATCCATAATTACAATAATGAATATGCTATAATGTGACCGTATAAAATTTCATCGCATATTATTGTTTGAACACGATCAATTGGAAAAGGAAAATCAGGTCCTGTTTGCCATTGTCCATCTGTTAAAACCTGAATAAATTATTGCATGGACTTTCATTCGATCTTCTTACATCAACTCGATTCATATTTTTCCTTGTTTTAAGATCCTTTCCACCCAAATAATACAATTTATCTTTGTAATAAGCCACAGATGCAAATCTACGCCATTCAGGAGGGTCTGGACCTGTAAAATTATTTCAATTGATCATTCATGAATTTGTTGATACCTCTTGAAGTTTGTCGAGTATCCAAGTCATATATTTCAAATAGTGTATTTTTGCTAATTCCAAAAATCTGAAGTTTAAGAAATGATTCAAAATAACGAACATAAGAATTCACTTTATTCTGTGTAGTTGCTACTTCATATGGCGCGTAACGCTTGAGAAATTTTGCAATCTCTTCGACTGAGCAGATATATGAATTGAACAAGCATATCTTTCCTTCCCATTGTTTATTATTATTTCGATAAAGAACTAAATTATTACGAATCGTTTCAAAGTCTCTTACTTAGTTTTCAACATAATTTCTTACGATAAAATAAAATTTTATGCGAATTATTGGATGAATTGTCTCCACCAATTTGCAAATTAACTTTTCCGACTTCACGCCATTCATTCGTTTTTAGATTGTATTCCTCGATTGAATTGCAAAAAGTTTCCCAGAAATATTTTTGAAATCTAAGTTAACAAATATTTTGTATAAAGATATGCAAAACCTCAACTCACCCTCCGATTGCATACAATTTTCCATTCACAGCAACAAGCGAATGTTCATATCTCGCATAATTCATATCAGCGATTCGAGAAATTCGACTGTCAACTGGAGCTGAGGGGTCGAAATACAGACAGAATTTTAGTACACTACCACTAAATATATAATGATACATTATTTATCATATAAAATTAACGACTTTGTTCCTCCAGTTATGTAAATTCTTTCATTTAACGATGCAACTCCGAAAGAATTTTCTATTCCTGGAAGCTTCCCTACTTCAATCCACTCCCGTTCATCGTCTGATAATCGATACATCTTTTGACTATTCCATACATCAATAACTGAATATCTATAATTACAATAATGAACATGCTATAATGTGACCGTATAAAATTTCATCGCATTTAATTGCTTGAACACGACGAATTGTAGAAGGAAAAGCAGGTCCTGTTTGCCATTGTCCATCTGTTAAAACCTGAATAAATTATTCCATGAACTTTCATTCGATCTTTTTACATCAACACGATTCGTATCTTTCCCTGTTTTAGGATTCTCTCCACCCAAATAATACAATTTATCTTTGTAATAAGCCACAGATGCAAATCTACGCCATTCAGGAGGGTCTGGACCTGTAAAATTATTTCAATTGATCATTCATGAATTTGTTGATAAGACCTCTTGAAGTTTGTCGAGTATTATAGTCAAATATTTCAAACGATTTATCTCTGCTGTCAATTCCAAAAATCTGAAATTTAAGAAAGTATTCAAAATAACGAACATAAGAATTTACTCTATTCTGTGTAATTGCTATTTCATATGGCAGATACAAATAGTGAAATTTTGCAATCTCTTCGACTGAGCAGATATATGAATTGAACAAGCATATTCTTCCTTCGAAGTTATATTCATTATTTCGATAATAAACTAAATTATTACGACTCGTTTCAAAGTCTCTTACTTAGTTTTCAACATAATTTCTTACGATAAAATAAAATTTTATGCGAATTATTGGATGAATTGATTCCATCAATCTGCAAATTATTGATATTTCGGGCTAATTCATTCATTGTATTGTTAATCAATGGCATTGTGATTCCTTTCTGAAATTATGAATTATTTATCCTTAAAATGCCAAAACCATCATTTTATTAAGGAAAATAAATTTGACTACTTTTCTAGGTGGCGGGAAATGATATAACATAACGTAAAACGTAATCAGCCTTACATAATAATTTGACGATTGAGAAGTTGATTCTTCTTTCATATTTTCCTGAAGTGAAAGTTCCTCGAACTCAACTTCTTCATTCTCCATCCACTTGTCGAAAGCATCTGGGTTATTTAAAATTGGTTTCATGCTCATTATGATTCGAGCAAATTCTTCTAAAATAGTAAATAAGTTATGTTTTGCAGATAATCGAATAACCCAAATCAGTATATTTCTCAAAAATTGCAGCGATAATCTTCTTAATATGATCATTCTGAAAACGGTAGAAATCTGGTATCTAAATTCCGTTGACATGTCTTATTGATAGAAATGCTTCTTGGTTTACCCTCGATCGGTCCATTGGAAAACGCCATTTTCTATATTCCACTCGGGCTTCTTTAGGCATGTCTTTCGAAATCGAATCAATGCTGTCGATTTTATCGGAAATAGATAAATCATCCGCCTTCCATAGATTTTTGATGAGATTCTTCTGTGAAACATCCAATATTTCAACAAATGATGGTAGTTGCTAAAAGTTTCTGATAAAATGTTATCATCTAGAAAAAGTAATTTATCACAGAAAATTAAATTTGAAACTTCAACTTACGGGTTTGGAAATAGGATTTGTGGAGGTTGGTATAGGTTCACCACTCATTTTGACTGAATTTGGTTAATTTCGAACACAATCAATGCTTATCAACGGCTTCTTCGTGTGTTATAAAGCTAGCTAATATTAGTCAGGTAAAAATTTTTGGGAAGATTATACAAATGTAGGACGGTAGCCTAGTGGTACCTCGATTTGGTCCGCTGCGAGTGGCTATCGTATGCAAACTCATATCCTTTACAGTCAGGATTCGAACCTGACCCCTCATCTCTCCGGGATGCGCTGCTCTATCACTGTACTATGTGAACATGGTTGCCTAACTGGGAGTTAGCTTACTGTCCAACTATTTTTTTTAAAATAAAAAATTTCTACTGATTTAGGAAATAAATCATAAATTTATGAGTAAATAAATTTTTAAAATCAATAATCATTAGGAGCAAGAAAGCAAGTTTTTACGTTGAATGAGAATTGATAAGAGAATAGCAATGTTGAATATTTTGCGAGAAAGAATCTTATCAGATTCAGGAGCCTTCGGTTCAATATAAGATTCTTCATTGTCTAATGTTCTCTTATTCATAATTACGAGTAGTCAATCGACAGTAGGCTACGATATTTCTCAACAAGATTCAAATATCGAATCGAAAAATTCCAATTGAAACAAGATACCAAATTTTATCAAATGATAGGGACAAAACATTCTTCTAGCTGATTATGCATTGTTCGTGCCTGCACTCGCATCTGTCCATTTGCAAATTTGTAGACGTTCCTGCAGACCCTCCAAATTCCGAGTAATACGTAAAACGTGGAGTGAATTCCTAAATTATGCCATCATCTAAATCTAGAAAAGTCTTCCTACATCTTCAGTTCTTCTGTTGAATTTTTTCGGAGCTTGTGAAATTGCTTCTTCATACGAAGGCGGAGGCACTAAACATTGTTTGTTAGTGAAAATTTAAACAAGTTGTAAGATTGAAAAATTTTCGAGAAAAATGGTTGCGTAAATCTTTCTCTCCAAGTGGGAGAAATAAAAAAAATGAAAATAACGCATAGGAGGAAAGTTTACATATTTGGAAGAAAAGATTACTCTTCAAAATTTAGGGAGTAAAGTTTACACAGTCAAAGTCTATCATCAAAATCACGTTTCCCACCCCAATCCGGATGTGGACCAATGGATTGCTCGGGAAGTGGATAGATGCATTGAGGTGGAGCAGGGGATGTTGAAGATGAGGGTTGAGAAGTTGAAGAAATGTCTGTTGTGTCTGACGATGATTGGACAGGAATTGTGCCTATCACAATTGACAACGTGCGGTAGGCCATTTTGTGAGAACGAGATCTAGTCTTCACTTTCACCTGCAATTCAAGATAGGAACTTTCTGCAACTGCTATATGTCGTGACTCTTCTTACTATATAACGAGAGCATCTGTCCGATCTTTGTCTAGACCATCTCACCCTTCCATCAGTCCTCATATTCTCAACTATAGCGAACGTCCTCCCATCATATAGTAAAAAAGATTTACGTCATATAGTAGAAAAAGTTCAAATTATCATAACATATAGTAATTGCCGAAATTTTATAGCATTCACTTTTTCAAACGATATTCTAAACTCTTACCGAAATGAAATAGTCGACAGTGATGATGGGACAGGAATTGAATGAAGTGACGACAGGAGGAATGGGGACTCGGAAAGTGAACTGCCCTTTGGAATGAGGCGCAATACTGAGCGGCTGGTCAGCACTGACCACGTCTCTTTCACGCCGTCGAATTTCTCCAAAGCTGAAATCTTTGCATGAACAAAACATTGACAAGGAATGACTTACTGCGGTTTCTCACTAAAACAGAAGAGATAGGCACTTTGACTGAATAACCTTGTGACAAAAGGTGGAATAGGTGCTTTTTCAAAGATCGCTCACAAATTTCAATTTGCAAATGTTATTTCCTCCTAAACTGTCACAAGTTTATTGAGTCAAAGTGCCTTCCCTGTTCTGGAATGTTGGTGCATTCTGTCTGCATATCCTATAAGCGATATATTGAGAAAATTGTTTCAATTTGACCTTCGCCTAAAATGTTGTTTTTCAGAATTCATTAAAAAATGAATGACTTACATAGGTGATCTGCTTCCCGCTGTTATTTTCGACCTGTGTTTCAACGTCGATAGTTTCTCCAGGCACATAGCCTCTTTTTGGAATGCGGCACTGAAGATTCCATAATCCCTCTTAATTCACGATACTCATACCGTCAGATGAATGTCCTTTTTGTATCGCTTGCAAATAGCATATTGTTCATCCTCGTATCGAGTGACTGTCAGAGGCAGCCGAGTATTAGGAATCATAGCCAAATTCACTGTCGGTATGACTTAACACTATTTATATGGAAAATCATTTCTACCTTCTTAGTTACCTGAGAATATTTTCTGTCCAAATTTCCTGTTGACTCGATATCTGGAGTTGCTAACCTCCACGTAAATAGAATACTGAATGTGTCCATATGTAAGGAAAGTGTTTGAGTCTGAATATTGAAATTTTTAATTGAACAAATGCATAATAGTGAACAAAAGTTTGGAACCAGCCGCGATATTTAGAATGAGGAATAAAATTTCCTTATGAGCCAATCTTCTAGGAATTGGGATGATTTATAGACACCAGAATCTACTTCATGTCTGATAAATTTCAAAATTATCCGTTTATAAAAGTGAGTTAACGCTTCATGTTAACATTAGCGCTTATTGCTAGTTCCGAAATTTTGCTAGTCACTATATTCTTTCTCAAAATAATTAAAGTGGGAATTTTCTCGGCAAATGAAAATTGACGTACCTCCAAAGCTGGGAGCGCAGTTCGGTGGAAGATGAAAAATGAAGGAATACTCGTTCTTTCCTTGTGGCAGGAATGGATCTGCATCTGTGCTGCTCCAAAGCGTTTTGTATTCGTAGACATAGAGCGTTTTCGCATCGTAGTTGGTCGTTTCAGTGCAGTCGCGTCCTAGTCTAAGAAAAAGGAAGAAGATTATTAAACTGGTTGAGAAATTAGAAATTTTCCACAGGGGAACGGTCACTGGGCTAAATGTGTTGCATATTCGCAATTAGGAACCTAGACCTTCACGTATTATGGAATATTTTCATAAATTTTGAAAATATAATATAAATTGTTGCAAAAAACAAAATCAATGCACTTACGAATCAGTTTTGGATTCACTTTCCGACCAATGAGTTGAAGCATGTCCATCGAATACAAGACGGATGAATGGAGCCTGAAACATGAGACATTATTCTAATTTATTGAAGAATTAATCTAGTCGACTACCGTAATTTCCCCCTCAATATTTAATCGGAGCACTCCTTCCACAGTCTGGCCTGGACGATAAACTCCTAGAGGGCTGTTTGTGAATTCGATGCAGAAACAGCTGTCAGTCAATCGCTTGTCGACTGGAGTAGAGAGCGAGAAAAAGGGCATCAGGAAGTCTGAAAGTATTTTAGATAAATTATGGAAAAGATCTAAAATGACAAAAATCTGTAAGTTTGGGTTATTGATCAAGAGGTTGGCGGCAATGATCTATTTTATGCGTAATTTTGAATGATACTGGGCGTGCATAAATCGAGATGACGTCACAATTTCGTCATTGCAAACTGGATTTTAAAAGTAAGGAAAACGATGATCAATGCAAAGTCGTAAAAATTTAATTATTTTAGAAACAAAATCGCCAGATATTTTATCACAAAATGTAGGTACAGGAATCCATAAATTCGAAGCAAATTTTAAGGACGAAATGGGAATTTTTGATCATTTTGTCCATGTTTGCTAAACGATATTTAACGATAAAAATCTCTAGTTTAAGGAAAATATTACAAAAAGGAGAGGAAATCAAACTTATGAGTTCGAAGCACAAATATGAGACTCGTCATAATGGCATTTTATCAGTGTTCCTTGTTTATTTTGAGTGAAGATTAAAAAATACTCACCCACGTTTCACATTTGCAAATTGATGGAATGATGGAAAGGGAACGCATTTCGACATCTTGAATCATCACAGGAACACATCATCTACGGAAGAAAATGAACATCTGCAACGTGGTTTGTGTGCTGATCGCACCAACTTTTCATCGATTTTGATTTTTGGTGGCGATCTTTCAATCTCTTCGCTGATCAGAAAACTTTTGCTCAATTTGCCTAACTCAACGATTTTTCTTATCACTCTACCTTTTTTGCATTGTATTTCTTGATCTCCAATAAAGAGTCAATCCTTCTTTATCTACTGTGCCCAAAATTTTTGTTCTTTCTCATGGATAGGACAAAACACGCCTGCTCTGTTATTTTTATCCCATTCTGCAAGATGAAATAAATCTTCAAATTATTCGACTAAGGGCTTAAGTCAATTCGCATGGGCGAAAATAGTGCATTCGCTAGCACCCGAGAAAGCAACCGGCAGGATATTCAATCATAATTGTTCCCGTGCCCTGCATAGATACATTGATAGCAATGAAGTCAACCCACTCTGTTCGAATTCATTCGAGTTGAAAGAAGATGGAGATGAGCTTGTTGTTTCTGCGAGAGGACTGCAGATGAACAGAAGAATGACTGGATTCTGATGGCTCTGACTGCATCGTTACTGTCTGCTCTCTGTTCTTTGCCGGCTGCTGATTGAATGATTGCTGCACAAGTGGGAGTAATGACTATGTGAATGAATAAATTGACAAATGGAGAATCATTATTTGGATTGGTAATTTTTTGAGTTGATGCGGTCAAGATCAAATTGTGCACGCTAATTTGTGGAGTGCGAGTGGATTCATTGAAAAGAATGTGAGATTGTGGTGGAGGAATGGCAATTTGCAATATCACAAAATTCAATGACTGGATGTATAATTTTATGTCTGATTTAGATTAAAGGTATGCATAATTGCGTTACTCAATCGCCATCGAGTAGGTAATCGACATGGACGAAGGCCCTCTCGACTTCCTCCAAGGAGAGCAGCTTCTTCTCGAGGGGGTGCGCGATGTCGTGGGTTATCTGAAGTGTAGTGACAGTATGAATTGGATATTGAAAATATTGAGAAATCCAAAAATATGAATTTAAATGGAAAAATCACTAATAAAAGAATAAAACGGGAAATTATTGATTACGGAACAATTTTAGAACAAAGGAAGAATTTACCTTCAAAGGCAAGTTTTCATCCATGACGATGTGCACTTCGACAAGACACTCCAGAGACGTGTGGTACACTGCGATGAAGTCCACGCTTCTGAAATCAATCATTTCACTGTCGAAATAAAATTATGGTTACTTTATCTGATCGGAGTGCTCTATGACAATTTTTAGAATTCGACTCAAAATATCTCGATCTGCGCGAATTCCTGAAGTTAAGGAATCATTATTTTGAAAATTAACAAAAAAAGCTGACCAACTAGTGAGGGAATGTATTCGCTCGCATTTCTGAACCACGAAATCGCAATCAGTGAACTGGAATAAAGAGCATTTGTTGGATTCTTATAATTTACTAAAATCGCACCAAATGAAAATAGCTCCGA
The DNA here is from genome assembly GCA_002287525.1 of Diploscapter pachys. NCBI lineage: Eukaryota > Metazoa > Nematoda > Chromadorea > Rhabditida > Rhabditidae > Diploscapter > Diploscapter pachys. The sequence continues at coordinate 26,850 of LIAE01007976.1, read as the reverse complement.
CGGGATCTGCATAGGACCAGAAGTGACTACCCAAAAATGCACAGCACAGAGCGACGAGGGTCGTCGCAATATCGTTTCGCATGTCCATCGCAAGTACCTGGAAGATTCAATTTTCAATTCCCTGCGAAAGAAAATATGATAATAAATTGAACTTTCTTTCGAACAAATAACTTTCAAAGTGATATGATTTTTAGGTATGAAGATCTTTTTTTTAAATAAAGCAAAGCTATTCTCCATAATATAACAAATACAGGGAGCCGAAAAAGAATACCTTTGACGAAGCGGACGCCCTTTTGTAGCAGACGATCATCAAAACGACTTTGATTGCAGTTCCGCCAATTAATATGCCCAGTACCGGAATGCCCATTATCGGGGCTGGCTAAATAGGAAATAATTCCTCTAATATGCACAGTAGCGGTTAAAAGCTTGAATACAAGCGAAATCTTTATCATTATACTCCCTATTGTCCCGCAGATCGATGTTGTCTAGTCACTTTGCGTGTCTGATCAGCGAACCTTAACTATGCGACTCTATTCCTTCTTATTTTCCCCTAATCCCAATGCGTGCGTTTCACAGGTTATAGACGCAGAGTGGCTAGACAACACCGATCTGGGGAGGGACAATAAGAGAGTATCTTAACATACCTCATTCTGAATGATAGCCATAACCGAGCTAAAAATCACTACAACATTCGCGATGCCCATAATAATGCTGCACAGAATCACTCCAATTATCTCTAGCCTGATTTTGATGCATTTTGAATTTCAATAAACACTCGACATTCAGAATGCAAACCTCGTCCTGCCCCGCGGATATTTGAAGTAGTCAGTTTTGTTGATCAGCCACAAGCAGACGCTCACAGTCACTCCTGTCAGCACGTCCATCAGGGAGTCCACGAAAACGCTTAAAATAAACTGATTTTTAGAAGGTGTAAAATCTTTGCTCATAAATAAACATCTTTAAAAAAAAAATTTTTTTTAAATCGTCAGCTTGCAATCATTGAACATTCTAGTGAGGAGAAGCAATACTTCACTGGTTGTTTTTCATCTTCGAAAAAGAATTAAAGGAGGAATGGAGAAAGGTCAATGGCCCTTTTGTTGTTGCTAATTTCGCAGAATTTTCAAAGTATCCACATCTTTCCTACCACTCTTCATAGCATATTTGAATGACCATTAAGAGAAAAGGGGTAAGATCTATAAATTCACCTGACAATGGCGAGAGATCCGGAAATGTATGAAGCGAACAGATTGGCCAGCATGAGAAACACGTTGAGTAGTACGGCCAATCGAGCTAATATCCGATCTGGCCTTCGCTCCATCTGAACCAAGAACATCAGTTCGTTAAAAACGAAGATTTTATGACCTTTGAACTTTGAACTCCCTTTGCCATTCCTTCAATCGTCAGTCGATCGTGCTCGTAGAGATCAGTCAGTTTGTTCAGGTTTTCGTAGTACTCAAAATTTCAAAACTTGAAAAGAAATAATTTTAAATGTTCGGTAAAAGGCATGACAAAAATTAGTCTAGAAAATATATCATTTCGAAATAACCTATCCCAATAATGTCTTCATTTTATCGTGAGATCGAATGTTTCTAAGTATCCTACTCTTATACAAGTAATATCGCCGAATTAAAAGTAAATGAATATCCTCAATGCTTGAAATAATGTTATAAATTTACTGAATTTCACTTTGATTTTTCAGATAAAAAGCAGAATTGCCCGTAGGTGAGGTACATGCATGATTTTTGGTACCTGCGGACAGTCCTGATAAAACGTGATGAAAAATCATCACTTTATACAGATAATTTGAGAGAAGAATATGATATTTCCAACCTCTCCAACCATCTTCCGCCGCTTCCTCCTTGCCCACCAAGAGACATGCGCATTATCGTAGTACTTGACTGTCGACTTAGCCTGTCCCTTTCCTCTGCAGCTGCTGCTCGAATAGTCCTTCCCACGGCTACCATTTTCAAGCAGATGCGAACTTTCATCAGCCATTTTTAGATAAATTCTAACCTATCGAAGACTGATCATAGACCAGATAAAAG
>LIAE01007976.1:6149-24763 GCA_002287525.1 Diploscapter pachys | reverse complement strand
GGGGGGGGGGGGGGGGGGGGGTGAGAATGATTAAAAAAAGAGTCAGAGACATGCAAACGTGATAAGCCAAACATTGACATAAGCCAGACTACGTGAACTTATCTGCTGTATTTTGTAGTGGACAATTCAATGACTGACTGCACACTGATGCTTTAATCTAATAATGATGATATCAAATAGAACTTTTATTTTTGGAATAAACTTTCGAGTCAACAAAAAACAATAAACTCAACAAGAATAACGCCACTAATCTATAGCTTATACTTTGTTCCAGAATGGGCAACTTTTTTCTTCTCCTTTTCAAAGTTCCGCTTTGTCTTCTCCGAAATTTCCTAGACGGATTATGTGTTAAAGATTTAAGTAGGAACATGACTCACATTCTTGACCTTCTGTTGCAGTTTGGCGAAGAAGTTGCCACTCTTGAGTTTTTCCGTTCCCTTGGCCGAGCTCTTCTCATCCCCCTCCGCCTTTCCCTTTGCTCGTTTCTGTGCGAGTTGTCCAGCCAATGCCCGTTCCTCGCCAACTTTTTCCACCATTGTTCTGAAAATAGAATCGATTTAGAAAAAGTATCTGAATATAATTTCTTCAAATTAAAATTTTCGTGAATCTGTATAGAACTTAACCATCCAATTTTGCTCTTTAAGGCTCGCAAATCATCGCAGAATCCAATAGACAATAATATTTAGTTTTTACATTTTCTCAAAAAGGAAATAACGAGCAGCGAATAAAATATTGACCGGCTATAAAATGTTATTTGCAAGCCTCTATTGTAAAAAAAAACATTTTTTAATTCTGCTCACCTCTGTCTGATCTTCTTGCGTCTGCGTTCCCTCTTCTTGTCAGTGTCAGTCCTCTCCTCCTTCGCCTTGATTTCTCCTTTGACTTTCTTCTTCACTTCCTCAGGAGCCATGAGCTGCTCATCAGTCGAGGCAGTCATTCCCACCTCCTCCACTTTCAGAGTCGGCAGGTTGGTTATCACTTTCAGTTCGGCTGTTACCTGAAAGCCAACACAAGTTACTTCATTTTTCTATCGTTTTTGTGCCTATAAAAGAAATCCCCGGATAGAGGGGTTAAATTTGAAGAGGCATCATCACGTTTCACTAGTTCTTTCATAAGTCAAGTTTTGGGGAATTTGGTGTAGGCATTTATTCTAATCGAGATATAATTCTGTCCCGAATATACAGTCGTGTTAGCTAAAACCTTCCAAAAATATCCTATAAAAAGCCTGAGTGTGTGATGCACATATGCGCATTTGCGCGTATTCTCATTTATTTTCGATAGTTCTAATGATAAAATTTTGCGGTTTTTTCTGCTTAAAAAATTCTGATGCGATAGGGGATGCTCGTGCGAACAAAGTATTTCAAGACAAATTACGGAAAGTTTTTAAGTTTGATCATTCAAAGCTTGAATATCAATGTTTTCATTGATGCTTCTTAGATTCTATGTTTATGCGTGCTTGAGTAAAGACGTAGGAGGATAACGCGACTGTATCATTCACTCGGACTCACCTCTGGAGGATTGAGACTGAAGTTGCTGAGAGCGTCCAGTTTCCGGAAGAATTCCTTCATTCTGCGTCCGATTTCCTCATGTTTAGGATCTTTCTCTTCCTTCTTCGTCTGATCCTTCTGAAATTATTTCCGATCGTCTTTCTGTGCAGAATCTCTCCAACCTGTGTGGCCTGTTGATACTCCTGTTCATAGACCTCGCTGAGCGACTTCTTCTGCAGAACCTCCTCCTCGAAAGCCTTGCTTCTGTACACATCGGCGCTTTCGCTCACTCGCTTCACTTTCCGAACGACATCATCGAATGTCTGCAAATGGAAATGTGATTTTTTAATGAATTTTACTTTTCAAAAACAATAAATTCGGACTTCGTTAATTTACTTTAATGGGAATTTTTAATGAGTTTTAGATTGTCTGAAAGATTTTTCTTAGTATTATAAGCGCTAAAACTTGTTAAGAAGCGTCGGAATAAGACGAAACATGTGAACAAGCATGAAATTTTCCTTCGTTTCTTTCACATGTGGTTTCCTAGCTCTACATTTCTCCTTGCGCTCATTGGGGGCAAAATCAGTTTCCATTCAACATATCCAGTATTATCAATGACCGATTATTTGAAACATTTGATTTTGTCGATGGTTTATTTTGTCTCAAGTAATCGATCGTTGGCAATATCTAATCAGATGAAATAGATGAATAAAAGTGATCAAGTTCACCTTATCCTTGATTCTCTGAATGATCATGGCTTCCAACTTCTCAGTGTATTCGGGCGTGATGATCGGAGCTGGAACAGCTCTCGATTGTAACGTGAATCAGTTGCTAATCTGCCTACCAGGTTTGGAAGTGATGTCGAATTCGAGTTGAGTCTCGAGCAGAGCGTTCTCCTCCCTCTGATTGGCTGCCACCTCTCCACTCAACTCCCAGGAACGAGTCGACAAATTCTCTTCTTCCAGTTTGCGGATCGTCTCTTTCAGCTGAAAATAAAAAGAAACTGATCATAGAAATAGGACAAGATTTTATTCACTTCGTTTTTCCTTCTTAAATTCTATTTTTAGAGATAATAATTGAAAAATAAACAATTTCGCAGCTTGAAGAGACAGTATGCAAAAGTGCGAAGCTTTACCTACCCTTTCCTAAATTTATATACTATTTCGTAAGACTAGAATTGGCAAAAGGTAATTTGGAATCTACATAGCAGTTTAACACCCGACATAACCGAAATAACATGAGCGAGACCTATCGCTCTTACAAAATACTATTTCGTACATGGCATGTATCAGACTGCCTCCAAATTGCTGTTGGGAGATGTTCGAATTGCCTTTTCAAAGTGACATGATCATGATTTCAATTTCAATCGAAATTGTCCATAAAGTATAGGCCTCACCCACCTTCTGCTGACTTCTGTCCAGCTTAGTCTGCGTCTCCTCATCCTTATCCTGCACAGCCCCCATCAACCTGTCTCCCTCTCCTTCCTCTTCTTCGTCCATCTGCTCATCCTCCCCTTCCCCTTCCAATTCATCCTCGATCTCTTCTTCCTCTTCATCTATCGCAAATCGAACTCGCTTTGTCGATTTGGTTCTGAAATACATTATTTGCAGACAATTAGCCTCATTTGTATTACCCCTCGAGAGAATCAGCCTTTCGTTTGGAATTCTTCTTGCTATCATCCTCCTTTCCAAAGAACTCCTCATACTTGTAGTTGGTCGAGCCAAACCAAAGATCCTGAAATTTAAAGCATAGAGTTACTCGAAGAATTTTGTTGATATGAGTGATTTTTCGAATTCAGAAAGTGCAAAATTAACTAAAACGGACAAATACATAGTACTGCAGATGAGTTAGCTTGTCAAACTTTATAGAGATAGAGAAGGATAGATAGGACGATTATTGTGTCAAAATGACGATGACATTAATTTGTGCATTTCTGAGAAAACATCATCCTATCCATTTTAGCATTTTTGAGATGTGTATTTCACAGTATACAATTCAGATTCATTCCACCTGTACTGCAAAAGTGCAGTTTATTTGAAAAGTATTCATTCAGCGAAATTATCAAGAGAAAGTTTGAAACTAAATCTCACCTCATCAGCACCGATAATTTCAGGATCTCCGACTCGCTTATCCTCTGCATCCAGAAAGGCGTGCATTTCGGCAAGACTGAAAGACAAACAATAGAGTTCTTTTGATAACAAAAGCGAACCTAAAGAAGTTATCGTCGACAGCAGAGCGAGGGAACTTTCGACCGCCTCGCTGCTCCTTCTCCACGTCTGCGGTTTCTTCTTCATCTTCCATCTCTTCATCACTGAAAACACAATAATAATGCATCATTATATTCGAAGTCGGAATCATGAAACTGTTAAAAAAAGACTGCGAATACTTCATTTCAAAACAAAGGAAAATGAAGAAGGGTAGTGTTTGAAACGAGAGCGAATGGCAAAACTTTGAAGAATTTTATTCGAAAGTTAATGAGAGAAAATGCACTTGTAATTTCAAACAAATTACCTCAAATTGCCGTCTTCATCGAGCTGTTCGTCCGATCCCACTGCTGAGGTCTCTTCGTCCTCATTTGGTTCATCTGCTTTATCATTCTCTTCAAGCAGCAGACTTGAATATTCTCGCAAAGCGTTGTTCTCGGAAAGATCCTGAAAGCACACAGTAATTTCATTTGATCATTAACGACAAAAACGAAACGCTGTTCCTATCTGGGCCGAAATAGATTTTTTCAATTTAAGATTTCGAATCGACGAATAATAAAATCAAAGGCTTATGAAGCTTTGTCTGATTTTATGGAATTTTTAACAATTGAGTTTTGTCATGGTCTTTAAATTTTCGTAAATTAACGTCTTCGCATGCCTCGGATTTATAGGCCCAAAATTTTTTGTGGATTTCGATACATTCGGAATCAAAATGCTCGCAGTTTTGGTCTTGAAGAACGAACCTGATCAGTCTTGGCGCAGCTCTTCCAGACCTGTTTGTTGTGGTGCTTGAGGAACTGCCAGACGACTTCGGCCTGGGGACTGATGAATTTGGCAGAGAGGTCGTCTGGGCGAGGACGGGTGGAAAGGGAATGCGAGTGCAGAGCTGATAGAGTCTCGTGCAGCGAGCTGCTTATGTCGTTTTGAGAACTGAAACTATGTTGTCATGTGACAATTCAAAATTACACACATGTGGAATGACTAGGCTATTTTCTATTTTCAAAATTTAAAAAATCAAAGAAACAAAGAAATCAGCAAAAATGAAAAATGTAAAATCTCGCGATTTTACTTTCATACCCTTCAAACAGCTCATCGAGCGATTTCGGCACGCTATCCAGTTTCAGTTTGTCATCCTGGACTTTCTTCGTCGATTTTGGCTTCATCTGAAACTGAAAATCACGTCAAAATTATCGAAAATTCTGAAAAAAAACGAGCGAAACTTTTGAAAATGCGAAAAGGTAGTTTGCAATGCGATACTGTGTTTACGTGAAGCGATGAACAATTGCGTTGAAGATTATTCGTTGTTCGTTGAGCAGCTGATCGCGCTCCGAAATTCGATTTGGCCCATTCCCGGACGAGCTTAATTTCAGGAAAAGCGGCCAACAAGCAGGTCAGCTTCTTCGTCACCAACTAGGTCATTTTACCCTCTTCTGGCTCCAAATTGTTCTGTGTTTGTCGTGTTTTTAGGACGTTTTTCTTTTACAATTTTGAAAGGGATACTTTGAACATTTCGTAGAGTTAAATCTAGACTAGAAAACTGAATCTGGAATGAGACCGTTGAGGGTATGAAGATAGCTTGGAAAATATGATTTCGATGATTTTTTGGGTAACGGGAAGCTTGTTTAGCTTATAGAATCGGTAGTTTTCAAGTTGGATATGTGTGTATCAACTTTGACCTGTACAATTCCAAATGTTTTAAACGCTCATAAGCGAAAAAAAATCTATCAGAGTTGTGCGAAAATTTTCGTTCCGTTCCAAAGAATCCATCCCTGCCCGTTCTCGTCCTAAAGTTGAAAGTAATCGACCCGTCTCCGTCCCAAAATCGAAATTAACTGCCTGTTCCTGTTCCAGAAGAATCGAGTTTTGAGTATGTCTGCGATCTAGTCTTGGAGTTTGCTATGCTTTACCTTTCAAAGTTAGTTTTAAGAATTTAATATGCAACTGTTGTCTTTTGTAAATTGGTTGTTTTATTTTTCTACCCGGCTGAACATTCTTCACATGTGATGAACGAGAGTAGCTGATTCACAAGAACTCGAAAATTATCATTGAGTGTGTTGTTTTGGTGAGATTAGATGGTTTACAGAAGCAGGGACTAGAATGTCTTGATCCGCTGCACATTTACAGAGACAAAACCGGAAGAGAGGGTAGTGCATCTATCCGGCCATTCCCTGTTCACCGTTTCTTGCTTCTTGAGCCTCCGTCTCATTCCCTCTTTCCATTTCTCTCCCCTGCATTTTTATTTGCGATCACAATGTCTCTAATCCTCCATCTCTTCTGATCCTTTGACATATTGATTTTGTGCGTTTTTAAAATGTATACGCGACCATGACTAATCAGTTAAAGCTCGAATTAGATCATCAATATTTTTGTTGATTGTGAGGAGAAAGAAACAAGCAAAGCAGCCAGCCCTATTTGCTCAAGACAAGTGCAGAGATTTGAGAAATTGCGAGAGGAAGGAGGTAGCACAGATAAGGAAAATGGAAGTGATCAACTGGATTTGGACATTCCTTATGGTGCTGCTTGTGCTTCGGCTCTAGATTTTTTGAGTGGCTATCTTATTTTCTCCATCGCTTCGTCTCCGTTGTCTGATCAGTCGATTTATCGATCTGCCCCCTTCTTCATTTGCAATGTTCACAAATCGATTTTTGAAGTTTCTTATCGCTTTAGTCATTTGTGTTTTGAAATCGAATTGTGAAGAAGGGAAGTTAATTCGGTCAATGGACTATAATTTTGCTGTGAACAATAACATAACAAGGGTTGTTTGTCGCGATGACGCAGCTTTTCATCATTTTTGGACAGACTATCAATTTCATCGATTTGTTCGTTCCGATTTCCCTCTTCTTTCCCTGTCCCTGCTCGTCCTGGCGATTTCATTTTCTCCAGCCGTTTTTCCTCTATCTCCCTTCAAATCTGCGTTCTTTCGAATGTACTTTGGATGACAAAAACAACGATGAAAATAATAGAAAGTGGCGCTAAAATTCCTCGCCCAGCGCATCTGCATTAGCACTTGAAATTTTCTCGATTCGGATTCAAATTGCTCCATTACTTTGGTCATAGAATCTTTAGTTTTCCACTTTTAATCTCTTTGATCCAGTATCGGTTTTGTGATCAATCATAAATGTGTATTGTTTTCAGTTGATTGATAGATTTGTGATATCCATTACGACCTCAGAATTCTGTATCGAATTTCATTTGAGCATTTGAAATGCGATAATTTCTCGATCTTCTCCATCTCATGCTTCTTTGACCTCTGTCTCAGACTATGAGCGATTTTCTGTTTCGAGCTAATAGTCTTGTTCCGTTTAGCAATTACGACCAATTATATTCGCTGGTAGAGGGGAATTTCTTTAATTAGATGAGTTGAGCGAGTTGAATGAAAAAGAAGCGAGCCTTTCGTTTGTGTAGTTCATTGTCAGCAGTGTTCCTCTGTTTGAATGTTTTTCTCGAATCCCCCGCTCCTTTTCATTGGATGTTCGATGACATTGCCACTTGAGAGTGAATGACTGGTGAGTGGAAAAGTGACAAAGCAGCAGTGCTCGTGATGCCGATTGTAGCTATCATTGTCTGTTCGTTCGGCCTTTCGCCTATCAACTCCTCATCGCTCGATTCCCCGTTCGCAGCTCGAATCAGTCCCTGGTCTCCTCACAGCTGTTTCTGTTCGGCCAAGTCATGAAATGCGAGCTGTCTGTTGGTCGGTCGGTCGGTTCATCTCATCTCATCCTCCCTCCCCTTCCCCATTCCCTCTTTACTTTATCCATTTCTTTGCCCCTTCACCTCTCTAGATGTCTTTTCTCTCACATAGTTACATTTTCTTTCGCTTACATCAGGTCGGAAAAATCATCGATAAGTCTGTCGATTTTTATCTTCAGTTATTTTTTCCTCTCATACGACATGGCTAGAAAATCATTCTCTTGATGATCCTAGGTTTTACGATAGAGAATAATGTTCTTCCTTTTGCGTTTTTGATTGGAGAGAAAGTCCATTATATTCACGCAGCAGTTAGAATTCGAATTTCGAGCGAAATAGTGAGTTGCGTAGAAGAGACGAGACGAATAGCTCAATTTTTGGATATGCAAATTTGAGCATTTGCGGTCTCTCTACCCATGGAATCCTTTGCATATTGATTTATCTATGACAATTTCCAATTATGAATAACTTAGGCGGGCCCATAGTCTCATTATTATTTTCGAAATTCGAATCGATCAATTCCTACTTATCAGGTTCCCTATCACACTATTCATAGGAAGTTGGGTCTGGTCATTATGCAGTCTTAGTGAGTTCGAAATGAAGTTTTTGCCGCTAACGTTACACTTCTTCCTACATGAATGATGACTTGATGAGAATATAAGATTTCGAACTAGATGTTAGATTATTGCGCAACGATTTTCTAGGGCTCTTTAGCAACCTTATTGTTGTTTGACGGGGAAATATGACCTTGTTTCGGTAAGCAGCATGCAGCATTCCGAGACAATTGCCTGCATCAGGCATCAGTCTGACTGCGATGCAGTGGAGGAGACAGCCTCTGGCAGCCTAGTTATGTGCTGTCGTCATGCAGTCTGTCTGTATGTCTGCATTCCCTTTCCTTTCCCTCTCTCTCTCCTCTCTTCCCTCTCATTCCTCTGCCACTTTCCCTCATTTCTTTGCTCTTTTTCCTCCCCTCTCCTGTTCACTCCATTCTATCGATTTGTCCAAGCAGCTTTCTCTGTCTCTTTTCATCTCGCCTCCCTCCTCTCCATTTCCCTTCCATTTTCCTCTCATCTGTAAGTGACTCATCATCATCATCAATCGATTTCCTCATGCAGTCTCTCAATCGATCGGGATTTCGTCATTTGTTGTCAGAATTACATCATCTCCCGCAATTGTTCCCCTTCACATTTCTATCATGTGATTGTGGATGAGAGGGGATATCTCTAATCTATTTCCATTGCATTGCAGAGAACGAAGACAGGCGACCTCTCTGCTTCTCTGCTGCAGTGCTGCAGTTGTTATTGTTATTTTCCTGCCCCGGCCGAGCAATTTTACACTTCTACATCTTAATTTGTGGACAAAGAAAATTCCCATTCTGCTCCGCTCAGTGCCTGTGCCAATCAACCTCCTTTTTTGCCCCTTTACTCGTCACTTTTTGCCCCTCTTCTAATTTCACTTTCTCTCAAACCTTCTCGATCAATCGATAATTCGTATAATTTGTCATTTGCATTCATTTTTTCTTCAACTTCGTTTCTTCATTTCCCTTTTCCTTTCCATTTTCACGAAGGCCAATCGGTTCGTTTCCTCTGCTTGTTTATCATTTCTTTTCTATTTTCCTAGTTTCCATATACTGAGTACAAATGTCGAAATTCGCCACAACATAATCTCGCGCCCTTCTCTTTTGCATTTCGCTTCGTCATTTCTATTTTTCGACTTATTACACCAGATCGATATATTATTGCACAACTACATCTTTTCGTTAGTGACCAATCACTTTCATTTGCTATAAATGTTTCCTCCTTCCTTGCGAGACGTCTTCTTCCTCTTCTTCCCTTCCCCTATTTCAATCGACCGATTCTTCGTGTTCGCGTATTTGCTTCCAATCGATTCGATTTCTTCTGTCTAATCCATGTATATTTTCAGGATCCCCTCTCGTGCTTTCATTCTTTGTCCGTTCAATTTGTGTTAGGTGTTGAATATTTCAATTCTGCTCGTCTGCACTCACGATGACCACTCCCAGCCGTCGCCGTCTCATGAGGGATTTCAAGAAACTCCAGGTTTGATTTATTTCTTCAAACATCGAATAGTCCTCGTTCGTTTGCAGGAGGATCCCCCAGCTGGTGTGTCCGGCGCTCCAACTGAAGACAACATCCTTGCATGGGAAGCTATCATATTCGGACCTCAGGATACGCCTTTTGAAGATGGAACTTTCAAAGTGAGATTTTTTTGACCTTTTCATTCTAATGATTTATAAACTTTAATCTAATATCATTTTAATGAATTTCCACAAATCGAATATCATATGCCAGACATGAAAAGGGACTCGTATTCTGACATTTTTGTGCAAGTTTCATCTCAATTTAAATTCTTTTATCCGATCTTAGAGGTAGTTTATGAATGACGGGATGAAATTTCTGCCAAATGATCGAGTGTTGTTACTCATATTCTCAGACTGTGAGTACTTTTATCTCAAAACAAGAGAAATAGCGTGTAGAATAAAAGTATTTCTTTTTGGGACAAAAGTACTCGCAACTGTATTTTCAATAGAAACACTAAACTTTTTAACAAAATTCCTCCGTTATTGCACACTCTTTCATACACCAATTGCCGGTCTTACCCTTTTTTTATCAGCCTAAAAATAAAATTGAATATTTTTATGCTGAAAAATGTTGAGAGTTCTTGAAATAATTATTCTTAAATTGTCCTCACTAATTAATGTCGAATTTCAGCTTTCGTTGGAATTTACTGAAGAATATCCGAATAAGCCCCCAACGGTGAAGTTCATTTCGAAAATGTTCCACCCGAATGTCTACGCTGATGGGTCGATTTGTCTCGATATCTTGCAGGTATGTACTCCTTTCTGTTATTATAATTCAACAAAAAATTTTCCTTTCTTGTCGTAAATATAATTACGCAGTTAATTTGTCTACTTTCATATTCTCATTTTTAAAGAAGAGAAAATAATTTGATTTCTTTTCACATATATGGGAGAATTGATAAAGTGAAAACATATACTAGTTTCAAATACGATTTTAGAATACATTTTATCGAATTGTTATTTCAGAATCGTTGGTCTCCAACGTACGACGTGGCAGCGATTCTGACGTCGATTCAGTCTCTGCTGGACGAGCCAAATCCCAACTCTCCTGCCAACTCGCACGCCGCTCAGCTCTATCAGGAAAATCGAAGGGAATATGAGAAGAGGGTTCAGCAAATTGTTGAACAGGTAATTTTTATCGCATTAAAAACAATCGTCAATGGCTGACAATTCGAGACGAAATAAAAGGAGCGACTTTCTTCTCATGTGTGTCTTGGAATACATTCGCTGACGATATTTGTTCATTTAGCGATTTTTACTTTTTCGAGTTCTTTGCTATTTCATCGAAAGTAACGGGATTTTCTCCATAAAAAAACGTACTAATTATTGCTCACTATTGATAATGGCATAAATTGACTATCCGTCGATAATTAGGCTAGGACAAAAAGTAACAATGTAGAGAAAATAAAATAGGCGCCAAATGAACAAACGTCGTCTGCTCGCATATTCTGAGTCATACACGAAAGGTGCACACTCCTTTTATTCCTTCTCACGTTGTAGGCAATTGACAATAGGTGAATATGTTAAATTGAAAACCTTCACAATAGGGCTCCTCGAAAATTCATTTTAACAAATTCCGAGTAAAATTCTGTACAATTCGAGATTCCGAACACCTGTTTGCGAATTTTTATCTGTTCAACATCATTCAAACTCGAAAATTTATTGACGGTATAGCAATATCGCATCATTATATAAAATGCAAAATTCCAAATCTTGCTGTCAACTACAATTTTGAAAGTGCAAATTCTTTCTTTATTCATTTTCTAAACGCGTAATTTTCAGTCATGGCTGAATTTCGGTGAGAATGAGGGCGATGCAGAGCCGAAGGACGAGCCGAAAGAGGCGAGTGGCACAGGAGGACAGCAGCTGAACGAGTCGCGACGGGAACAGAGTCAGGGAGTCGGACAGAATCAGAACGAGACAGGAGCCAGTGGAAGTGGGGAGGCGGCTGCAGGGAGTGCTGCAAGCGCGAACGAGGAAATGCCATCTGCTAGCGGGTCCAATTAGTCTGTTATAGGGAATATGGACATGAGGGAAGTTGCCAAGAGGCAGGCAGGCAAGCAGGTTGAAGACATCGCAAATATGGGCTCTGTATAAATCCATTTGCTCCGTTTCGTTGCCATCTTCCTGCTCCTCCTACCTTTTCCATATCTTCTTCAATTCATTTAGTCACCATTCATTTCTAACTCTCCCTTTCCTCATTTCCAAATTTCGTGCTTTTCCGATGAATCTCATAGCTAAATGAACTGTATCATCATCATCATCTTTTCTTCCTGTGCATCGACTATTTTCTTCCCCCTTTTATATAATCTTAAACATCTGTAAGAAAATTCCTATTTATCATCATCATCAATCATATTATGAAAAATTGTGTATTTTTGACGAATGAATTTAGTTGTGGGGTTCTCTAATTCTCTAATGCAAACTGATTTGGTAGCGACTCTTCAGAAAGAGACTGACATTGTATTATTTCATTCGTTCATTCATTCATTTTCTCCAGCTTCTCGATTTGATACCCTTCCGGTGTTTTATCCCTTTCTACTCGTCGTTTCAACCATCCCCTCTTGCAGGCTTTTTGTGCAGAAAGTTCGTTCGGTATGTTCTTTTATTCTATTCTTTCCCAAACATATTTGACTATAGGATTTTAAAAATAAACTTGATGAGAATCAAACAATCAAATGAGCAGATCGCTATGCTACAATGGACAATCCATTCGTGATATTTTCCCAGTTTGCATTGTCATTCTCCATTTCCGACGACTTTCTCTGCTCTGCTTATTTCTCCCCGTTTTATCTCCCTGTAAGGATCGTCTAATCTTCTATTGCTCCTATTTTCGTTTCTGGCGGATCGAATCGAGTTTGGCAACTGTACATTTTTGATCGAGTGAACAGAGATTTTCTAACGCGAAATAAACTATTATCACTGAATAATTTGTACAATCGGCATGAAATGTGTAGAATAATCACTCACAACAATATCTTCTGAAACATTGTACCTGTAATCAGAAACGTCTCTTTCTGTTCAGAGATGCCCTGCAAAGACATACGAGCCTAGAAGAAGAAGACGAAAGACTCGGACGATGGCTAATTTCCGTCAACAATTCATCACGAAATGTGTGGGCGCTGGCGAAAAGACGGGAAATCAGGAGGCGAATGAAGCTGGTCTCATGGAAGTTAGTTGATTTTTTGTTCTTTTTTTTTTTTTTTTAAATTATCAATCTAAATGCTATGATACCAGTTTTGGAAAACAGCTTTTTGTCGTTGTTGAGATTGCAAAGCGGTTTCCATTTGTCTGAATGTCAAGGTAATTTCTACTAAATGCCGGAGATCATTCTTTAGATGACGTTCCGATATTTTCTTTTTTGTAAAATTCCTCTGTCACTGCACACCTGTTCGCTATGTTACTCCATCGAATTTTGGTTGCCCAGAAATAGCGTGTGAGAACACAATACACTTTTTTTTTAAACATTGTATTTCCTGCATACTTTTCCCGTGATATTTCCTTCAACTCCAGATAATTGCCACTTTTACCTCTAACTTCTGAGTCTCGCTCACGAATAGCACTTTTAGATGCTGGCCGGTCCCTCAGATGTCGACTTGTACCAGTTGAAATCGTTCGTCTGGCGCCACAACATTCCAGTTTCGTGTCGCTCGCTACTCTACAAGACGCTCCTTGGTATTGCAAGTCCTTATCCGGAAACCAGACACATGGTCGACAAACACAGGAAAGATGAAGTAGGTAAAACAAAGTGATAGCTTTTTTCTCGTCAAATGCTCGATTACAACTCTCTCGATTTTGATGAAGCTTACAGGTTTACAGGATTTATATAGTTCCAATTTCATAAATTCAAAGAAAAAACTCTTCTGATAAAAATTTCCTATTTTTTCAAATACCTGATAAAGAACTGAAAGTGAAATCAAGTAATTTGCAGGCAGAAGTGCTGGGCAGATGTCTCGTTCAGATCCGTCAATTCCAAGGACAGGTAGTCAAAACGGACGATGAACAGCTTCTACTCAAACCGACTTTAGAAGACATAGTCAGGTAGTCCAATTACACTCTTTTTTTGCAAATCTATAAACTTGATAAATAATTATTTTAGCATTATAATCAAGTTGTTTGCATTATTATTTATGGAGGCTAACATTTTTATTTTTTAAAGCCAAGATTTAATAGAGAACTTGGTCTTCTTTGCATTACATCGTCCTATTTGTTAGGAATTGACTTGTAAAACTGTCAAAATCTTTAACGCATTCTATAATTATCAAGTTTATATTTTTAGAATGGTGCTTCTGGCAGAGGACAAATTGAGTGCGCAACCAGTCACTCAGAAGTTGTACAGTCCGAGAAATGCAGAGGAACAGAAACGAATGAAGCAGATCACAGCGGTAAGAGTATAGAAACAGTGTTGTATGCTGGTCAATAATTTCATCCTCGTCTTCTTTGAAGCATCATTTTGCTACTCTGATGATTATTTTGCAAAAGATGATATCCATATATGATTTTGTAGGAGATTTATAACAGTGCTCGACAGAAAGAACTTTCTTGTCTTTTTTTTTGTTGAAATTTAAAAATTTTCTTTTATCCTGTTTCCCATTTTCGGAATTTTGAAGCCCAATCAGCATTTTCTTTTCTGTTTCACGAAATCCAAAACTACCATTCTTGTCCATCGCCGATTCATAAGTCTATTCACCTGAATTATATTAGATTTGATTTAAAATCATTCATTGCAAGTAATTAAAGGAGAAGGAATAACGTTGAAAGTTCAGTGATAGAAACGAACTTTTTGCTGAATAACAATGTTTTTTTTCGAGTTTAGAATAAACCCTTCTTTAGATTGCACGACAAGTGTTGACTTTGAAGGAGAATTGGTGGGACAACTTTCACATAACTCGGTCTCTCTACAAACTCGTGCAGACGCACATCCCCCCTGCTGAATGGGCTAAACTCGTTAAGGAGGTTAGTTTTAATGGCGAGACTATCGAAGGGAAAAAAACTTGAAGTTTATGTAATGCTACAAATTTCAACAAGTGATTTTCTCTTTTTAAATTAGAAAATAACAGCGATGAAAACTTAGCCCAACAAACTTTACAGTATTGTATCGGTCTAGCTTAATCTGAAATTCGGACAGTAAGAATAACATTTTTCAGATCCGAGATCAGGCCATTTCCTCCCCCCCACTCAACAATCCTAAAGTCCCCATCAAATTCAATTCAGAAGCATTGGTAGTATTTTCATGGAGTTTTTAAACAAATTTTCCCTCCTTATTCAGATCCGCAACATCAAGAGTGAAGTGATCGAGACGTGGTTGGCCTGTGCGGGTTGTGAGTTGCTCAGAGAAGAGAGGGCCACGCAGAGGTGCATTTCACAAGTGTAGAAAGATGAGTCTTCAAATGAGTGATATCTGCAGATTTCTCGACAAACTTTGCATTGGCACTCACACAGTTCTGCTCGTGAAGAATCTGATCATCGAATTCATCGTTGCTCGAGTTCTACACATGCAGGCTAGTAAATTCTATCCACTTTTTCAATATAAGGAAAAGAAGGATGGACCTGTTTTTGTGTAAATGTCATCCTCCCATCTATTTGTAAGGCTCATCCAGGATAACGCTTATAAAGGCCCATAATATAAGTTTAGGGGAGGGTTGTGTAAGTCCTATGTTGTTTCCAAGTGATCTGCTCATTGAGCGGGATGTTTGGACTATTGTCCCTACATGTCGACCCCCCCAACCTATTCGAAGTACAAGAACTGGATGAGGTTTACAAGAGGCTAGAAAAGTGAACGTTGGTGCCCTTTTGAAGAAGCTCTCAAATAAAATAATTTAAAATTCTGGTTCGCATATTTCTATTCTAGCTGAAAAATTACCTCCTATCATCCCTTGAAAGAGTGGCAATTTTGCAGGAAAACCCGACGAGCGGAGCGTTCGAGAAATTGGCAGAGGAGGTCGAATTGAAGATAGTCGCTCGAGCCATCGAAGCTGGGTTCAAAGAACAGGTCAGTTTCTCTTCCTCCCTTTCTTATCAGAAATTTGGCCAAGTTGTATAATATGTGGATCAGGGATAGGATGATGTCTTGATCAGCGTAACAGGTAAGCTACAAGAATGTTAATATGAGAGATGCGCTAGAAGATTTTGTGTAAATCTATATAGGTTTTGTTTTATGAAACGAAATCTATACAGCACTACTTAAAATTTTCTTGCACATCTTTTTTCATATAATATTCTTATAGTCTATATGTTACGCTAATCGAGTTATTCGCGGAAAACGTATACCTGTTGGCATCACTGTAGATCAGTTACAAAAATTCGAGGAAAACTTTATTTTTGAATGAAATCGTGGGTTTCAGTTCTCCAAAGCGGGGCGAGTCGACCAGAGGCAGAGATATTCTTATCAATGAAGAGAGCAGAGACGCAGTCATCTTCGACATGAAAATCATTCTTCATACGAAAACTTGCAATCAGTCATCATTCCTGTCATATTACATCATCATTTTTTACGTCGACTTACTTTTTTAAACCTAATAAATTATTTTAAATGTAGGAAAAATCATTGATGATTTTATTGTTCGAATGAATCATTTGAATGAAAGAGATCTTTTGTTGTTGTTGTGTGAAGATCAGGCCAATTTTGTGGATCCCTGTTTATACAGACCTTGGTCCTTAGTTATATTCACTCTTAAATGATAAACCATGTTTAGGAATCGATTTTTACTCTGATAAAGATTGCGAAGCATCAATTTAGTAGTTTCGTTCTCCTTTCTTCAATGTTCAATTTCAAACTCATTAATTGCAGACTTTCTCATTCAATCAATATTCTTTTACTATTTCCATTTTTATTGTTTAGGTCTCTCAACAAAGATGTTGTCCAATTTACCAATCGAAATTATATTGCTGATCTGCCAATATCCCGAATTCAAAGACCTGGGACAATTGGCCTGGACTAATAGTCGAATGATGCGAATAATCAAGAAATATCTGCCGATGGCGCTTGAGAGGAAAACTTTATTCTACCGTAGGAAAATATTTCTTGTATGAGCGAAAATTAATTTTAGTATTTAGTGCTTTATAAAAACGACGATGTTGAGGAAGAAAGAATTTGTCTGTTTGATTCGCATACTAATTCTGTTGAGCAGATTGGAAAATTTACTAATAATTTACGGCTGTATGAAGTAGCAACTACAAAAAATAAGGTTGGTTATTTTATTTGTCATTGCCAACTTTGTAATTTTAGATTTTCGCAATTAGATCTTATGAAGAATGGTTTGAAATCTTTGACTTGAATACTCGACAAATCACTAGAGGTAGCATTACAAAAGCCAGTAGATTGGTTTAATTTTATTGCACTCTTTTCAGGACCAGTTCCTCCTGAATGGCGTGAATATGCATCTGTGGCTTATTTCAAAGATAAAGTGTATTATTTGGGTGGAGAGGATCCTGAAACAGAGGAAGAAACGAATCGAGTTGATGTAAGAAGATCGAGTGAAAATCTATTAAATACTTTATTCAGGTTTTAATAGATGGAAAATGGAAAACAGGACCTGCTTTTCCTCTTCCAATTAATTCTGTTAAAACAATAGCATGCGATGGAATTTTATACGGTCACATTATAGCATATTCGTTATTGTAATAATGAATATTCAGTTTTTTGCGGATGGAGTAGTAATAAGATATATCGATTATCAGACGATGAACGGGAATGGATTGAAATTGGAGAGATTCCGGAAAGACGATGGCATTTCGGAGTTGCATCGTTAAATGGAAGGATTTATATAACTGGAGGATACTGGTCGTTAATTTTGTATGATAAATAATGTATCATTATGTATTTAGTTATAATAGTGGTCAAGTATTAAAATCCTGTCTGTGTTTCGACCCCTCAGCTCCAGTTGACAGTCGATTTTCTCCAATCGCTGATATGAATTATGCAAGAATGGATCATTCGCTTGTTGTTGCGAATGGAAAATTGTATGCAATCGGAGGGTGAGTTGAGATTTTGTACATCTTTATACGAAATATTTGTTAACTTAGATTTCATAATTCAATCGAGGAATACGATCCACAAACGAATGGGTGGCGTGAAGTCGGAAAATTAACATAAAATAAAGCTTGATTATAATAATCTCCGATTTCATATAGAAATTCCATTCAATAAAATGTGAAACAATAATTTAATTTCAATGCACATGATACAGACAACTCTCGAAGACGTCCAGAAGTGATGAGGAATAATTGCAACTCAAATAAATATTCTTTTTAATCAGGGTTGTACGAACTGAACTTCGAACTGTCTGAAAGTTCAGTTCAAGTTCTATCTTTTTCAAACTTCAGACAGCCCTGATCCTGTCATTTACTCTTCATTATTACGACAATGCCATTACCAGAAAGTTTTATTTGTTTTAAATGCGGTCGAATAAATTCAAGAAAAGCAATAAATAATTGATAGCATATCGAAAATTGATCAACTTATGTTAACACACCCCTCGAAAATATTCACTCTGGCCGGTTATTCCGGAAGGAACGGTAATTAGTGGTCACTTTCGAAAAACGGATAGCATCACGAGAATCAGCGTGAAAGACTACTAGATATGTCAAAATTAGCCCTATTTGTGGATCCCTTGTGTTATACTGACTTTAGCCCTTAGTTATATCCACTCTTAAAATCAAAATTTCGAATTTTTAATTTTCCGCCAAATTATCGATTTTCTAAAATGGTCATAGTTAGATAAAATGGAGTATTTTTCATGGGCTATTCGATGGTGAAACTACCGTTTGATTTGGTTCAAAAATAAGGAAATTATGATTTTTTTTCCAAGATCGAATCTTGAAATTTTTCAAAGTACCGTAATCCGTTACGGTAATCGAGTTTCGAAAAGCGGATAGCACTATGATGATCAGCATGAAAAACTAAACAAAATATATGAAAATCAACTCGATTTGTGGATCCCTGTGTTATATTCCTTTGATAAAACTGACATCCACTCTCAAAGTGACCTCCCGTTCTTATGCCTCCGGCCTCTCTCCCGTAGTGACTACTCACGCCCCGCCCTCTCCCCCCTCAGTCCTGCACTCCCTCTTCCTTCTCTTTCTCTCTCTCATTGTCGCGCTATTTCCCGGTCGGTTTTGTTCAAAAATAAGAAAATG